>SJYA01003115.1:1086653-1194199 GCA_006410615.1 Neotragus moschatus | reverse complement strand
GTAAAAGCTTGTAAACTTTTCTAAAAGAGGAACATGTGTTTAGGGCTTAAGCCCAGATCCATGGAGGCTGACTTGATGTTGATTTCATGACTCATCCTAGGTCCGTCCACCCTGATTTTCCTTCCAGGTCCCTGTGAACTATGGCAAGGCTGGAAAGTCCAAGAGCTTGGCCCCAGTTCCTCTCCCCGAGCTCCTTTTTTGCAGAATTTCCACTCAAGCTCCTCTTTCTGGCCCCCAGTAGGTGATACACATGGGATAAATGGGGAACATACATGGGCTGAGGATACAGAGAAGAGAAGGACCGCCTAGCTGTGGGTCTCAGCAATACACAGCACTTCCACATGCATCTGGTGGTGAACGCTTAAATAACCTGGTGTATCTGAACAAAGAAACCACGTGCAGGAGCACTAAGTCTTAGCAAGATAAGGCTCTGTCAGAGAGACCAAGAGGAGACTAGGAGGATCTGAGAAGGGGTTAATTGAGGGTGAGGGCAAGTTCTTCTCTGTTACCAAGTTGACCCATTTGTATCCGTTTACCTTTTTCCCTTGAGTCACTCTCATTTCACTTGCTGGGAAACGGACTGAAACTTGGTGTTAGCAGAGGGAATAACTACGTGCATCTCATACACCCACATGCACACACACACGCAGATAGACACAGCATAGGTATGCCAGCTCTCTTCCTTGCTGTCTGAGGAATCTACTAGCCAATTCTTTCATTGTCCACTGCAGTACGGATGTAGAAATATGGGAAGTTAAAAAGAAGTTACAGCCTCCAAACCACATTATTTTTTCACCAAACCATGATGTCATGGGCTTACCTCACCTTTAGTGCAGCCAAGCGGATAATGTGTACTGAGCTTTCTATCATGTACCGCTATAATTAGCTCTGTCAGGTCTGCGCCCTGCAACCCTCATGCAGATAATATGATAATATGTCTTCATAACCAAGTGACCTTACATGCACAATATTTCTCCCCTTATGAAGATTGCATGTCAATAAAGTAATTGAGTCTCGGAGGCTGCAGCGAGGGAAGATTTAGATGATTGGACATGCGGAGCAGTGATGTATGACCATTATTATTCCTCTTGTCAGGGAGGCGCGTACAAGCGAGGATGGCCAGGAGATGACAGGGATGACGGGTTGCGTTTCATTAAAAAAAATATTGCTGTTAATCACCACTCTATTCTTTTCAAAGTCACTGAGGAAAGAAACTCTTTTTTCTTTTTAGGCTCGCGATGAACATCCCAAATGGGAGCTCATCATAAGGTTTCCAGTCTCAGTCCCTCAAAGGGCATCTTTCTTCTCGTGCAAAGGGGCTAACTTAAGATTTTAGTGACAAGATCAGCAATGGGGATGTGGGCAGGGGCCACCCGACCGCCCTGCCTTAGGGCTCCTTGGATTTCCACGAACAGAAGGACGCCTGCTGAGATGGAAAATCGCTTCCCCTCCTCTCCCCAGAGGAGTGTGCTCACAGGCTCTATAAACAGAAATCAAATGGGAGTGAACCCAATCTGAGACAACTATTTTTACTTGAATTAATTTGTTTGGACAGTTTTAACACTTGGAACATTTATATTTCCATACTTTATAAAGGCAAACATGCTGTTTCTCTGGCTGTAAATTTATCTTATGATATCATAACAGCTGGAAACTTGTAGCCTGGTAGGATTTTGTTTCATATTTAAACAGCTTGAGAAATATGCCGGAAACGAGGTGTATTTTTCCCTATCTCTCTGTGTTTTCCTATCTCCTCTTATATTAGGCTACCCTAGGAGTGTTGGCAGTTTCCCTGGTAGGGTATTGAGAATTTGTGTTAGGCTGGCATTGTTAATTGCTGCTCCGTTGCAAACACTCTTCCTATAAATGCTGAGAATGCTTGAGAGCTCTTTATAGGGGTGTTGGAGAGTCTTTCCACAGGGAAAGGAAAGCTAATAGCAGAAGCATCTTTTGTTGGCAAAGGGGCTTCTGAAGTCTTTAAATCTTCGTTCATAAGTAATTGACTAAGATCTAGCAGCCTTGAAGGAAAAGAAGCTGATGGTATCACTTTTTAGTCATAGTATTAGCCTTATGATTTATGGTGTAAAATTAGCCACTGCGTCCTCTCATTACGAGTGCTGAGTGATTTCTCCAGGCCAGCAGGAGAGGGCTGTATGGAATTGAGAGCCGGGTTTGTGTGTCTCATTGAGCCCTACCATTTCCTCTTAGGGAGGCCCAGCGAAAGTTTTTGGAGACGGGGATGTTATTTTTCTTTGGTTTTGTTCTGCCCTATAAAAGAAAAGACCAAGCATAAATAAATTACTTGAAGGAGCTTGAATGTTCAAAGGAAAAGTTAGCCTGTGGGTGACCTAGGAATAGAGGTAGAGAATAGAGTTTCAGATAGGGTCATTAAGTGATCTCAACCTCTTCATCCCACCACCCCTCTCCTTCCCCAAAAATCTAAGGCCAAAACTTTCTGATATTTTTTCCATTGAATAGTATCTGGGCTAAATCTCAGTTGCTCAGTCATGTCCGACTCTTTGTGACCCCGTGGACTGTAGCCTGCAGTGCTTCTCCTTCGTGGGATTCTCCAGGCAAGAATCCTGGAGTGGGTTGCCATTTCCTACTCCAGGGGATCTTCCCAACCCAGGGACTGAACCTGCATCTCCTGTATTGGCAGGCAGATTCTTTACCATTGTGCCACCTGGGGTATTAATATATTAGTATCTGGACTAGGGATTATTTCTATTTCCCCATTCGGACAGGGTTTCCCTGATGAATTCAAAATCACCTAATAGACTTCAGGAGTAAGACTGGTTCAGAGAAGGCAATGGCACCCCACTCCAGTACTCTTGCCTGGAAAATCCCATGGATGGAGGAAGCTGGTAGGCTGCAGTCCATGGGGTTGCTAAGAGTCTGACACGACTGAGCGACTTCACTTTCACTTTTCACTTTCCTGCATTGGAGAAGGAAATGGCAACCCACTCCAGTGTTCTTGCCTGGAGAATCCCAGAGACAGGGGAGCCTGATGGGCTACCGTCTGTGGGGTCGCACAGAGTCGGACACGACTGAAGTGACTTAGCAGCAGCAGCAGGAGTAAGACTGGTTATTTCAGAAATCCAAAATCCCTATTCAGATGCTGACACTGAAATTTTACAAGTGGAATTTCATCTCTTTAATTTAAGGATTTGGTTGCTGGTAAAAAACACAACTCACTTTGGGAGAACAGATTAACCTGTTATCCATTATTTGTATCTTAGTGAGAAACAAGAGTCTAAATATTTTGTGAATAATGTAAGAAGAGAGTAAGCAAGACAATAACCAGATATCTTGAAGGTGAATTTACTGGCTAAGGTGGGGTGATTCAGAAAGACGCATAGATGCAAAAAGGACCTGTAATGAGGAGCCTTATGCCACTGAAACACAGCCCTGCTGACTTCAGTTTGCTCGAGCCCTTCCACAGTCCAGCTTTCCTGGATGGCAATTCTATCAAGAGCACAGACCTCACAATCAGACTGCGTGAGTTCAAATCCCAGTTCTTCCACTTACCAACTCTGGGACTTGAGGAAGTCACTTAACTTCCTGGGGTTCAGTTTTCTCATTTTTTAAAAGCAGAATAATCATGCCTTTCTCAAGGAAGGTAATAAATACACCAGTCTTAGAAGAGCATATAACAAAGTTCTGCAAATATTGTCTACTCTTATCACCCTGGTGATACCCACCAGGGTGGGTATTTGTGGTAGTTGGTGGTCACGATGATGGTAAAGAGTTAACAGATCCTGACTATATTGAATATATTGGGAACTTTTCCCAGTATATGATTTCCTTCTGTAAAGCTTCAATCTGGACTGATTGTTTTTGAACTGTTTTAAGTTCCAGTATTTGTAAAAGTCTGAGCTTTCTAGAGGGCAGTGGGAGGGGGTCAGGGTCCTGGCTCACACGCTCCTCCTTTAGCTATCCCATCTCCCCACAGACAGCCACAGTTTTCTAGAACCACTGATGACAAAAAGAAAGCATAACATGGGAGAGAGAGGATAATTCTAATTGAGTGCAAGTCCCTATCGCCTCTCTCCAAGTTTCCTGACTCCCGTGCCTTACCCCAAACANTCACACGCTCCTCCTTTAGCTATCCCATCTCCCCACAGACAGCCACAGTTTTCTAGAACCACTGATGACAAAAAGAAAGCATAACATGGGAGAGAGAGGATAATTCTAATTGAGTGCAAGTCCCTATCGCCTCTCTCCAAGTTTCCTGACTCCCGTGCCTTACCCCAAACAACCTTCAAGTCAGAAGGAAACTTAGAACTTATCTGCCCTAAGATTTCCACGATGAGCTCTGGGGAGCTCTCCTGTTCTGAAAGATGCAGCAAGGGACACGTAGGTGGCCCAGCAGTGCTGAGCTGTGGCTCCCACCAATCTCAACGCCATTTTCTTTGCATGCTTGAGTCTAATGAATATAGCGTTTATTGGTAACTAAAAAAAAATGTATTGCTCACATAGCAATAAAAGATTTTAAGATCCGTGGCCTCGTCAGTCTTGTCTGGTCTATAGATGCGACCTGGATTAGGCTTGTTGCATGCTCACTGCTTATTACATTACTCACAGACTCTAGAATCTTAGCTCTTTCCCCAGCTGTGCCTCTACAGGTGTTTCAGAGATTAAAGGCTTTCACCTTGACTGTCCCTTCACTCCACACCCTGGATGATCTCTTGAATGATTGTAGCACTCACATATGATTGCTGTGGCGCTTAGCCATGTTCACCAACCCAGTGACAGCTCTGAGTGTAGTCCCAGAGGCCCAGGAAGAGGGAACAAACAGAGGTATCAGGAAAATAGAAGGAAGAGATGAGGGGCAGAAACGGAGCCACATAACCTCCACAGTGCAGGCGAGCAATCCACGGTCATTTTGCACCAGGAGGGCCTTGACCACCGGAGGAAGATTGATATCTCTCAGCCCCACTGAGCCCCAACGTGAGTCATCTGACCCTTCCATCAGNAGATGAGGGGCAGAAACGGAGCCACATAACCTCCACAGTGCAGGCGAGCAATCCACGGTCATTTTGCACCAGGAGGGCCTTGACCACCGGAGGAAGATTGATATCTCTCAGCCCCACTGAGCCCCAACGTGAGTCATCTGACCCTTCCATCAGTGGGGCCTGGGCTCCTGCTAACAGATAGATGAGCTGATGGGCACTCCTGCCTGGAGCTGCCAGCACAGCAGCTTGGATCCCTTGGTCTTTATTTCCATCCTCTCCCCCTGGTTTTTGTCACTGTGTCATGTCAAATCATTGTCAGGTGGCAGACTGCACACCCCCCAAGTACAAAGGTATCAGGTTTCAAGACACAGGCAGAAATGAATATAATAATGGGAGCCAGAACTCAGCACAGACCACTTATCAGGCAAGGAAACAGCTAATAAGTGTTGCTAGTGGTTTCTGTGGGGGAGGCCCTGGAGTGCATTTCCTGGGCAGGCAGGTGTAGCACGGCCTGTCCTGGGGTCCAGTTACAGACAGGCTAGTGCGATTCGTATTGATGCCTGTCACTTCACGGCTGCCAAGCTGTTGATTCTGTGAAAGACCAAAGGCTCTGGTTATCTGGTAATCAACACTGCTCTCAAGAGCGACGTGGGGGAAATTGGAGAAACAGAAATAGCCTTTCCTAAGGAGTGACTGAGGCCATGGATCATGTTGCTGGTTTGTGTTTTCCTTTGGCCCTAACCTTTAGATTGCTCCAGCCTGTCCTTCCCCTGCATCACCAGGTAGCCATTCTCATCTGTCACAACGTCAAATTCTCACCCACAGCCTCCACTTCCCATCCTTTGATAAACTAGAGAGTGACTAGAATGGCTTGTATGATACCATAGGAAATAAGAATGCTTTTGCATCTCCGGGCAGAAATTCACTCTGTTACTTCTGACAAATTCCCAAATCCAAATGCATGGTTACTGCTTAAGCTTATTATTAATCCCACTCCACCTCACCTGTGCTGAAGACTTAAGTCTCTTTAAAAACGCAAAAATTAAAATCCTGAAGGATTAGTAACAGAAGAATAAAAACCATAATTTATTTCCTTGCATAATTCATTTTCTTGATAACTGTTGCTTTCTCAGCTCCTTTTCTGTTTCTCATTCCGGAAATTTAACATCTTATTTCTCCAAACCATCAATGCCTTGATCATACTAAACTCTGAACAGACAGCCTCCTACCCACTGGTAAAGCACCACTCTTGATTCTTGGGCTTTGTTATAATTTTAATCAATCAGTCTTTCTCTCTCACTCTCTCTCTCTTCCTCTTTCTTTACTCAATTCTCTTCTCCTATATATCTCTCTTACCACCACCTCTGCCCACAAAAAAAAAAAAAAAAACACTGGAAAGAGAAGAAGCATGCTTGCCCTTTCTGTTTGCACAGATTGTTTCATAAACTGCTTATCACTGCTTTGTTAATTCATCAACTCATCTATTCATCCTTCCATCTTCCTATCCATCTAATAAATTCTACTGAGCATTGACTATTAGTCAGGCTCTGGTTAGCTATTCAGGAGACAACAGTGCATAAGATGAGATCTCCTTCTGCAAAGAGCTTACCACCTGGTAGAAGAAAGAGACAGCCAGTACTGAGTCCTAAGTGATGTGTGGTAAGTGCTACAGATGTGTGTATGGTGTACATGTATGCGTAGATATTCACAAGCATGCCTGTGCCACACACACACACGGAAGGAAGTGCAGCTGCCATCTAACCCTAAGTGTCTGCTTGATTTTCTCTTTCATTCATGGATTAATCCAGTAGATATTTATTATATGACAATAGCAAGATACTGGGTTAGCTCTTGTATTTATAAAGATAAATAAGACATAGACCCTTCTTGTTCTTAAGTGTCCTGTGAACGCAGCCTGAAATGAACCCACCCTGATCTTTCTAACCATGGACTAGACCATTCTCTTCTAATCTGTTTGAGTTTATAGGTAAATTAAGAATCATCTATATTGCACGTTTGTTCCCTGTTCTCAAGAAGGATTTGTTATTGGTATTTAGTCACTAAGTTGTGTCTGACTCTTTGTGATCCCATGGACTGTAGCCCACTAGGCTCCTCTGTCCATGGGATATTCCAGGCAAGAATACTGGAGTCGGTTGCCATTTCCTTCTCCAGGGGATCTTCTAGACCCAGGGATCGAACCTGTGTCTCCTGCACTGACAGGCAGATGGTTTACTGCTGAGCTACCTGGGCTTCCCTCAGTTCAGTTCAGTTGCTCAGTCATGTCCGAGTCTTTGTGACCCCATGAATCGCAGCACGCCAGGCCTNTGAGGTTATTGATATTTCTCCCAGCAATCTTGATTCCATGTTGTGCTTCTTCCAGCCCAGCGTTTCTCATGGTGTACTCTGCATATAAGTTAAATAAGCAGGGTGACAATATACAGCCTTGACGTACTCCTTTTCCTATTTGTAACCAGTCTGTTGTTCCATGTCCAGTACTAACTGTTGCTTCCTAACCTGCAGGTATCATCAAATATCTACTTGCAGAGGAATGTGGAGATTATCTGGCCCAAGTCCTTGTTTTTAGTGAATGAGAACACTGAGGCCCTGGTGGAAGTGACATGACTTCTCCAGGTCACATGGGGAGTCATTGGAAGAAGTGTAACTTAGCCCTTGGTCAGGCTAAAACATTTCTTTCCACATATGGTGACCCAGAGCCCCACAGTGACTTCAGCATAAGTCCCCTTTGCGTGAGGTTCTAGAATCGCGAGCATTCACCCAGGCCCTAGGGTGACTCATTGGGCTGAGGGTGTTGTGTGACACTCCTCAGAGCAGGAGGGAGAGGATCTCAAAAGGAAGGAGCTGCAAAGGCAACCCAGGACTCTGGGTCAGGAACAGTCACACAGATCAAACATTTTATCTTCCTGCTTTGCAGAAAGGCTCAAACAAACAAACGAGGAGATGTGATGCCCTGATCAGCTGCTGCTGATGTTTTCAGTATCACACTTCCTTCTTTTGGGAGGCCCTGTACCATGCCGTCTGCTCATCTTGTCTTTGGTAGACCCTTTGCACAAGTCTGCAGAGCACTATCCCAAGAGGAGTGGGTCCTGGGGTTATCAGCTCATTAGGCCACACCGGTTCTCAGAAGCTGTTACCCAGAAACAGAATTCAAGGATAATGATTTCTCTCTTTGGTCCTCCTGACACTCTTTCTTTCTGGCAAAGGCAATGGGGATAAAAATGACTAAACAAATAATGAAAAGAAAGATTATACTCCAGATGGCTTGTTAGGCCTTGGGAGAAACTGGGTGGACTAAGCAAATGCTTTGACTACTGGGATATTAGTTACTTCCCCAATTTCTACTTTCATTCCATCTGTTGCCTCTGGAAAAAAGAGGAAGTGCAAGGCTTTAGTTACACTGAAACATTAGATGTGTTCTGTACGCTGAGAGGAGCCTCTGCTGTGTTGAGTCCCGATCGCTATGTTTCCATACCACCACAGAGTATCTCCAGCGTTCTCATTTTAGAAGCAAGCGAGTTGAGTACTGCGGTGGCAGAATTGGTGAAACAGGCTGTCAGGAGCAGAGAGAGGAACATTCATTAACACTTTGTATAAGTGAAAACTAAGCTTGTGAGGAAAGGCTCCATTGTTACCGGGCTGTGCATGATGGCAGGCAGGAGAATCAAGCCAGGTTTGTGGTCCCTCCCATGACCCAGGCCACTCGGGGTTTCGGCAGAATGTGGGATGTGCTGAGTGCAGGGCTCACCCTTCCCTCCGCCGCCTTCACCTGCTCTGTGTGTTTCACTGGACCCCGGGGTGCCCACGTGGGATGAGCAGTGCGCTTCCAGGAGGGCTTCTTGCAACATGAGCCGCTGATTGCTGTGACAAGGTGCTGGCTGTGGAGGAGGCACCTCATGGCCCCGTGCAAGAGCATCTGTGTTCAGGGAAAGGAAGTCCAGCCTCTATGCTCTTTGTGTCTAGACAGATACTCACAGTTTCCAGAAACAAACAGGGACATTTCTAAATCTGTCTTGGATCTTCACTCACTTTATCTTTGGCCATGGAAGGTTGACAAATACTCAGTATGGTTCAGTGACCTTCTGTAGGTCAGAGCAGGCTCCATTCTGACTGAGTGTAGAAAACTCATGAATCTGGTCGAGCCTCTGACTTGTCAGGGGGACAGTGCTTCATGGAGAGAGACTACAGCCAGAACCAGAGCCCACGTGGACCTCCATTCTTTCTCTCTCCATGTGCTACCTCTGCTGCTGGTTCTTCCCACTCTTCTGTCCACTGGTTTGTGAGCACAGTTTCTTCTCTTTGGGGACAGAGCTTTGGGGTCAAGCCCTGTAGGATCATGACAACATAGACCCAGTGGTGTCTGAATCCTAGCAGTGGGCTCACTGCCTTGAATTTTTACAATCTAAATAAAT
This sequence comes from Neotragus moschatus, assembly GCA_006410615.1. Lineage (NCBI taxonomy): Eukaryota > Metazoa > Chordata > Mammalia > Artiodactyla > Bovidae > Neotragus > Neotragus moschatus. The sequence goes on along the minus strand of SJYA01003115.1, from coordinate 1,184,817 downwards.
GCATAAATCCATAAATTAAATACGACGGGTGAGAACAGCTGAAAGAGCAATAAACAATTTGAGTTTTAAAACTTGAACTAAGGAATGGGTCCAGGCTCAGCTGGTCTCATTCTTCGGCTCTAACCGTTCAGCGGACCAAATAACAAAGGATCCCTTTTGCAGCTGTTTTTCTTCAAGTTAGAGAATTTTAGAGCAACAAATGAAATCAGAGATTATCTTTGCAGATGGAGAAACCGATGTCCAAAGAAATTAAGGGCCTTTCCCAAGGTTAAAGAGGTATTTGTCACCATAGCTAAGATAAAAGTAAAGCTTCTACTAATACCTTAGTTGGGTTTTTCTTTTCTTTCCTTTTTTTCATTTAGCTCCTCACTCCACACCACACTCACCCTGCAGGAAATGTTTATTATGGACCCGTTGTGCCCACAGTTCTAGGAAGGTTTCTCTGGGCCCCAAGGTCTGAGTAAATCCTGATTCGTAAACTCAAGCGATCATACCAGGTGAGGAAAACAGGCATGGCAAGAGGTAACTGTGATACAGGACAGAGAGAGGGGACGATGACATGCAGCATTTGCTGATGTGGCACCAGGCCTCAGAGTCTGGCAGAAACTGTGAAGGCGGAAGTAGCAGGATGCATCTTTGGAAAAAGAGCCACAGGAGAAGTAGACTGGGTGCATTTGCTGCTTTGCCTTGCCGCCTTCTTGATGCTTGTTTGGGTCAGTGTCCAATAGGCAAGCCCTCTGGATTGAGTCCCATTTCTCCCACCAACGTAAGGGATGATGGTGATCACCAGTGCGTCCTCTGGGCCAGTCCTCCACTAAGCGCTTCACCTGCTGACTGGCTTTGGTCCTCACCGCAACTGTGAGGTGGGCTGTCACTCATTTCCGATGAAGAGGCTGGGGGAAGTGATTTGCCCAAAGATGCCCCATTAGTCAGAGGAAGCGATCTGTCTCTAATGCAGCTTCACTTTCCCTCAGTGCAAAACCGTGTTTTCAAAGACAGGATGGAAATGGAGCAGGCCCAGACACCGTTTGACCACTCTCTGCTCTTCCTGCTTAGATCTAAGGACTTCCTTGCTTGAACCGGAGTGGAGGCGCTGCAGGGCAGGGCTAATCTGGGGTTTTCAAAGCAGTGCCATGCTGAATAGGGCTCCAGAAGGCTGAGAGGGCCCTGTCAGGGCTCTTTATGCATTTTATGGTTGGCTGAGTTTTATGACTCCAAAGAATCCATTCTTTGTTTTATTTATTGCAGACCTGAAACACCAGGGTTTGCTTTTTCTTCAAACTTATGACGCATATTGCATGACAGAATTATTTTTCATTTTTGTTTTTCTTTCAGAGCCTTGGAATCCTGTTAGGAAATTTCTAGTACAAGTATTTGGGGGAGATGCCGCTACTCAGGTTGGGCATCTGGGAGAGATAGACAAGCCCTTATTACGGCGTGGAGGATGGGGAGATTACCTGGCCAAGCATCATTTCAGGTTGTGGCAGAAAGAGATTAGCTCCAATTTATCGCCGCTCACATTTTCCTCTTTTCCTCCAGTTTTCTGAGTGTCATGGAAATGATATTTGTGAATCCCAGGGGCCTCTCACAGTGGTGTCAGTTTAGAGATCTTCCCAGATACATCTAAATGAGGACATAAAATGTAATGGGAAGAAATTGAGAAAATATCTGTTTCTTGATTCTTTATTACTGTGGAGTTAAGAAAGCTATTTCTCATGCTATTTCATAAATTTGAATCCAAATGTGTATGTTAATTTGTATTCAGATGGTTTGGGGATGATTCAAACATGGAGTTTTCTTTTTATAAAGTTTGTCAATTTTCTGGCAATTTGTAGATATGTATTTAGACCATATATATGTGTGCACTGATTGTGTGCACATATACTATGTTATCAAAATTGAGCCTAACTGAACTCTGATGGAAAGTTAATATAAGTACATTAAAATAAATAGATAAAAAATGAATGCCTTGTATTTGAACTCACTATTTGATTTTAAAAATATAAACATGAGTGAAATTCATTTTCAGGTGCTTACGCCATTAATATTTTGCCTAAATTAGAGTATGGCAAAGACAAACATACAATTTTTTCTCTCAGTCTGTTACAATCTCTGTAGTACAAAAACACACAGGTAGATTGCAGACTGTGTAATTACTGTGAGCCCCAAGGTGAGAGTTTTGAATTTCATGGAAAATTTTGTGAGACAGGAATGCTCTAAGAGAGATATATGAAACATTTAAATGTGTGACATTACCTTTTTCCCTAATATTGATAGTAATTTTACTAATTCAGGCCAATTATGTACTATTTGCCTGGGCTGTGGTTGACTATGTTTGGAGTACTTCACTGTTCAGACATAATTTGTTCTTCTGACTCAGAAACAATGCTCTCTCCTCGCACTGCTCAATCCTTAGCAGAGAGGGGGTCCAGTTGGTAGATGCAGCCTTAGGTGATAAGAAGCAAAGGTGTTGTCAAGTTTGGAAGGAATCCAGTGAGCTCCCTAATTCCATCCAAGTGGGTGTAAACCATAGAACTCACTTCTGAGCAGCTGCAGGATAAGATTCTTCTTACCCAGAGGACAGGAGGTTTACCAGTGTACCCTGATCCTTAGTGCTGAATGCACGCTTTCATAGTGTCCTCTCTCACTCAGCACACCTGAGAGGTGCCTGTAGAGATGACCAGAGTAATGGCTTCATGTAGGGTGTAAGAAGGAGGTGTCTTTGGAGCTCTCTCCAAACATTGTGTAATTTTAAAATATCACAGACAGAAGATCAGCTGGCATCATGTCTTCTGAATGAACTCTGACCAAAAGGCAGGTTCTTCAGGGCAGAGGTCCTCAACCTATAAGGTGCAGAACTCCTTGGGGAGGTCCTTAAAAATCTTGCCCACTGCCCACCAGAGGTTCTGATCCACAAGGTCTGGAGTAAAGCATATGAATACACCTCAATATTGGGACCTTTGGAGAACTCAAAGCTCAAGCTCAAGTAATTGACTCTTAGATGATTAAAGATAGAAGAATGGTTAAATAATCCAGTACACACCGTAAGCCAATGATGCCAAGATTATAGTGTGCCCACGCATGCTAAGTCACTTCAGTTGTGTCTGATTCTTTGCGACCCTATGGACTGGAGTCTGCCAGTCTCCTCTATCCATGGGATTCTCCAGGCAAGAGTACTGGAAAAGGTTGCCATGCCCTCCTCCAGGGGATCTTCACAACCCAGGGATCAAAATCTCATTTTTTATGTTTGGCAGGCAGGTTCTTTACCATTAGCACCACGTGTGAAGTCCAATTAAAGCTGAAAGAACGATTAGAGAATCCAGTATGTCATAAGCCAGTGATGGCAAGGTTGTAGTAGACAATGTCTGTACATTCTGCAGAGTAGTAGAATCTGGGAAGGTTTCTTGGAAGAATTAGAACTTGGGCAAAGCTCATTGGCCATGTAAGATTTAGACACTGTCAGCCAATATGGAATGGGATGAATCCTGTTATTTGTCGACAGCCTGACTAAACGATAATGCTTACTTCTTCCGATAGCCAAGTAAATCACCTTCTATAGCCCTGGTTCAGAATGAGCAACAAGTAAAGGGTGTTACTTTCACCCCAAAATGGCCTCGATTTCCCTACTACCCCTTCTAGACGTGAAGTAAGATCAGTTCTTTTGTGGTTTCACTGAGTTCAATAAAACTGTCTTTAACAGGCTTTATGACTTATCTTGGACAAGGCAATTAACTTCACTTAGTCTTACTTCCCCCATTTATACAATGGGAGGGTAGTGGTGGATGATTTCAGATCCCTTTGAGCTCTAACATTCCATCTGACCCAGTTAAACACTTCTCATTATTACATGACTGGAAATAGGCCAGGTCAAATGATGTCCCTTCAAGCATAACCGTCAAATACAGCTGTATGCTGTAAAGATGGATATTATACTGTTCAACTTATCATCGTTAGTTCCCTAGTCTTAGAGTGGGAATGTACTGTAGTTCCTATCTGTCATAGTTAGTATTTGGAAGTCTCAAAGCCTGTGAGATTATTCACATATTTATTTTTGTGTACCACATATGCTTGCCAACATCTCCCCTTCATCATGTGTCTATGACAATATATTGAACAGAAAATCTCCATCAGCTGACTCTGACAGAAGTGTATTATTTACAGTGGTGTCAAAATGTGCTATTTATAATTGACTGGGGTCATAATAAACCATCCTAAGAATCTTTTCTTCTCATGTTCCTTCTCACTGGTAAATCCTCCACTTGTGTTCTTTCCATCAACAGCATTTTCATTATTTACAGAGGAGGAACATAGCACAGATGGTGAATGAGTTATATTATAGGGTGACTGTTTTATCTTGGGAAGGTCTCTCTCTCCCTCAATTAGGATTTTGCATATGACAGTTAAAGGTGAGGGATGTTAAGTCAACTGGAATCAGTTTCTAAACCACTAAATACACTTCTCAGTTTCTCCCAACTTTGGGAGACAATGTGGAATGAAAATTAACAGTTACACAGTGATTTTATATTTTATCCTCATTTTTCTTCTTATTATTTGCGAGGCCTTGAGAAAATAATTGAACTTATGAGTGTCACAGTAATGTCACCTGTACAATGTGGGTACAAATAATATTTAACTCATAGGAATATTGGAACTATCAGTCAGGTATTGCATAAAGAACTGACATTCCAGGTGGCACTAGAAGTAAAGAGTCTGCCTGCCAGTGCGGAAGATTCAAGAGATGCAGGTTTGATCCCTGGGTCAGGAAGATCCTCTGGAGGAGGAAATGGCAACCTGCTCCAGTATTCTTGCCTGGAGAATCCTATGAACAGAGAAGCCTGGCGGGCTAAGGTCTATAGGTTGAAAGAATAAGACATGACTGAGTACACAGACACACAAAGAACTGAATCCAAATTGAAAGAAAAACAACAACAAACGTACTCAGGCCAAAATAACATAAAGCCCTGTATTTCACACATTAGGAGGCTTCCCTGGTAGCTCAGGTGGTAAAGAATCCACCTGCACTGCAGGAGACACCAGTTCGATTCCTGGGCCTGGAAGATCCCCTGGAGAAGAGATACGCTACCATCTCCAGTATTCTTGGGCTTCCCTGGTGGCTCAGATGGAAAGAATATGCCTGCAATGTGGGAGACCTGGGTTCAATCCCTGGGTTGGGAAGGAGGGAAAGGCTACCCACTCCAGTATTCTTGCCTGGAGAATTCCATGAACTGAGGAGCCTGGCAGGCTTCAGTCCATGGGGTTGCAAAGAATCGGACACAACTGAGCGAATTTCACTCTTCATGCATTAAGCATCTACCAGTAGGGAACCCCCAGATCTGGTCTGGTAGACCAGAAAGGCTTCAGAATTTAATGTGGAGGAGTTGGCTGCTGCTTTAGCTTGTCCAGCAGGACGGGGACCACTATATGCCTTCTCTTGCCAGCTATGCACTTCCTCTTGCTCCACTTCCAGATAGTTCTTGACTTTTACCTATATGGACCAGGTCTGGTTCTTGCCTAACCTGAAGTAGAACTTCCTGTTTTTATTTTAAAATCAAATTGTTCACATGTAATAAGTCTTTTTCATTGACTTCTGAAGATTCTGCCAGTCACGCTCTTTAATATTTACTCAAAGGAGTTGAAAACTTATGTTCACATGAAAATTTGCACATGGATTTTTATGGCAGATTTATTCAATTCCGAAACCTTAAATGCAACCAAAATGTCTCTCAGTAGGGGAATGGATGTATAAACTTTAGCGTGTTTAGACAATGCAACATTATTCAGTGCTAAATGGAAATGAACTGTCAAACCATGAAAAGACATTGAGGAAACTTAAATGCGCATCACTAAATGAAGGAAACCAACATGACAAGGCTACATACTGTATAATTTCAACTATATGACATTCTGGATAAGGCAAAGCTGTGGAGACAGTTGAAAAGATCTATGGCTGGGCATCCAAAGGAGGAACAGGTAAGCAGAGTACAGAGGATCTTAAGGAGAATGAAAATTCTCCATATGATACCATAATAATGNTGAAGGAAACCAACATGACAAGGCTACATACTGTATAATTTCAACTATATGACATTCTGGATAAGGCAAAGCTGTGGAGACAGTTGAAAAGATCTATGGCTGGGCATCCAAAGGAGGAACAGGTAAGCAGAGTACAGAGGATCTTAAGGAGAATGAAAATTCTCCATATGATACCATAATAATGGATACATGCAATTTTACATCTGCCAAAACCCACGGGCTGTACAGCATGAACAGTTAACCCCAATGTAAATGGTGGACTTTGAGTGATTATGATGTGTCAGTGCAGCTTCATCAGTTTTGGAAGAAAGGTATCAGTCTGGTGGGGGGTGTTGATAAATGGGGGAGGCAAGGCATCTGTCAGGGCAGGGGGTTTGACGAAAATCTTCATACCTTCCTCTCATTTTGCTGTGAACCTTAAACTGCTCTTTAAAAACTTGTCTTAATTTTTTTAAGGGAAAAAAAAAAAGGGTGAGGTTTGTGTGTGCCATGCTTACGGAAGCAGAGTTTTCTTGGTCATGACAGCTACATTCCTATTTTCCAGCTAGTCTATCTCTGCCTTGAACATACAGAAACATTTTGGAGTGCAGTTCTCAAATGTCAATGGACAGTGTACAGGAAAAGCACTGATTTAAATAAGTATGTCTCTTTCATTCAATCGCTTGGGTAAAAATCCCATATCCATGCATTACCTGAAAATTAGCATAAGGTTATTATCCTGCAAGTATTTCTAGCTTAGCGTACAGAGTTAATTTGTGATCTGATCATTAGAGCTATACTTTGGTCTTATAAGAAAATACCGTTATCTGTCATAGCAGAGTAACCAAAGCAAAACTGCTTGAACTTGGAGGAGAGCAATCAGGCATTTTACATCTCTTCTCACAACCTTGCTTTCCCTTTTAGAGGCTTATATTCTTAACCTTAAAGTGGAAGGGTAAACTAAATTATATCTAAGATCTTTTTTATCTTTACCATCAGCTGATTTCTTTTTTTAGGAATTCTTAGAAATATTTCTAAGTGTTTTTTGCTGAGTTTCTGGAGCAAGTTTCATGTGATGGCTAGGTTCTGTGTTTGGTATTCTGTTTTCTTTTAAGGTAGAAAATTTTATTTTTGGAAGGAAGATACAGTCTTCCTTTATTGTGATTTTTCTTTCTTTATTTGGATCAATACAAGTGGAGATTTCTCTCACTTAGGTCTCAAAATTGCTTGACTTCAAAATTTGCAGAAACTACAATGGTGAACTCATCTAACATTTTAATATAACAGATGAAGAAACTGAGGCAGAAAGCATGGCCAAGGTATAGTTAGCGATGGAGTCAATCAAAATCTTATGATTTTGGTGACTTCATCCCTAATCCAGTATTCTTTCAACAATATCATGCCACCTTCTATTTCTTAGAATCATGAAAGATACAAATGTCCTAGGACCCGACCTTAGTTCAACCAAGGCAGTTGTGTGCATTTCCTAGTATTAAACCTGACAGGCCCATATTTGTTTGGTTTAAGGATCTTTCTATTTCGCATTCTCTTACTAGTTATCTTTTCAAAATGCTTACCTCTTAAGCTAGATAATATGCTTCCTTTCTTTGATGGTCCATTGCCTTTGATCCTAATTCCTACATCACATCTTTGAGTGATACTCAAAAGTATTCTGCATTTGTTAAAAAAAAAAAAAAGAAAACAAATGTATGGTTATCAAAGGGGGAAGGGGAGGAATAAATTGAGAGTCTGTAATTAATAGATGTAAAATAAACAACAAGGACATACTGTGTAGCACAAGGAACTATACTCAACATCTTGTAATAACCTATAATAGAAAATAATCTGTAAACTAATAGGTACATGTATAACTGAATCACTTTGTACACCTGAAACACTGTAAATCAACTATACTTCAATTTTTTTAAAAAGTGTTCTGAGTGAAATCTAGGCTCTTGTGCAGTTTTAGTTCAGTGCTTTGCCAGCTGGATTCTAGTAGTTAGTTTTTGGATTCTGGGATGGCAGATACACAGAGTCATGATATTTGTAATAGCCTATATAATATTGAGAAACACTAAGGGAACTTAACAGATGAAGCCATCTTCAATATCACTTTGTCAGCCATCAGTACAATATAGTGTAGAGCTTAAGGTATTTTATCCACACTTACGTTGCAGCCACAGATTTGCTTCTTCTAGATGTGGTAGGTGGAATTTTTCGTGTACTTATCACTATCGGCTATCTAGGTTTTTAACTTGTCACGGGTCATAAGGTGATATGTTGGCATTTTATAGGCTGTCTTCATTGGATGCCAGAATATTTGAACTCTTTTTAAATAGGTAACTGACTGCTTCTGTGAGCACTTAGAAATTAAAATTAACTAATTTAATCTTCACCTTTGGGGTTTATATTGGCTTCTTCTCTTGGTTTTTATTTCATTAAACAGCTTTCTAATTCAATCATGGTTCTTAGTACTTTGTAAAGCATAGGAAAATAAAGGACTGAGTTAAACCTGACTTTGGGGAATGCAGCATAAATCCTGTTACTGATTGAGAAAGCCGTTGCCTGTAATAGGCCTCGGCTGGACGATTCACATCACAGAGAAAGGAGAGATCCCGTTGAGGATGGGCTAATGGAAACTACGTCTTCTACGTGGATGAAATAAAGTACAAGTGGAAGGCTGAGTGGATGGTCCCTTTGTTGGCATCTAACACGGCTACAGAGTGGGTAGTTCTTGACGTCTCAGGCCTCTGGTTTCCAGTTCCATGAAACCAAAGCTTTTTTTCAGTGACTCTGAGCAGAGTGTTTGCCTCTGCCTTTCCTCTGTGACAAATGGCAGCTTTATAGAAAAAGGAGCTGAGAGGTGGGAGTTTTCTCTAGCAGAGATTACTTGCATCTAATTGGAACCTAATGGTAAGCTCTTTCTGTCTTCAAAGGCAATTACTTCATTTCTTTATTTCAAGGCCTTTCCCCAGCTCAGCCCAGCAAATGAGTACAAAGTACAAAGTGCTTGCTCAGAACAAAGCCAAAAGAGATGTTATTTGACAGAAATTGCAAAGCTTATGGTAGCAATGAGAAATGGGCTTGGGCCCTGAGACTGAACTCAGGGCTGTGGAGAGATGACAGTTCTCAAGGGCCAGGACAATCTGAGACTAGACTCAAACTTCATTATTTTTTGAGGGCAACAAAAGCCAGTTTTCTGAGTAGCTTACTCAAAGACCTGTAGCACAGCATGCTTAGAAATCCTTTCTATGCCATCTGGCACTCCTTGACCCCAAGAATTTGTATTCTGATTCTTGGGTGTGCTGACCCATCTGGCCAAGCATGAGCTCAGGGTACTCTCAACTCAGAGCTTGCCTCATCACATGGTGAAAGGGAATGAAAGAGTCTTTCAGAGACTTGAGCTTTGGAATTCAAGATGGTGAATAATATTACCAAAGGCCAAACTCTATAAAATGGTGAGGACAAGAAGGAGAAAAAATTACTGATCAGTATGTACATATGTGTGTATGTATATATATTATATATATAATGTGTCAGTAAATGTATTAACATATATACCATGTATAATGGGCTGTGTGTGAATATATATACACATTCCCCCTATGTGTAGGGTGTACCTACTAAGGCTAAAGCACAGGGCAAAGCACTGTGGGAAATTCTTGGTGGAGTAACACAGAAGTCATCTCCTCAAGGAACCTAGGGGAGATATGGTGACCTCAAGTCATTCACTATTCCAGAAATTCTTACCTTTGTTCACGACTTGGTGGTTGAAATAGGATAATTTATTCCTGGGACTTTGAGCAATTAAGACCATAAAGCTGGCATCACATCAGTTGCTGTAGTCAGTTTTTCTCCTTTCTCCTGAAAGGTGATGATAATATTTCTAATTGTCCTGCTTGCTTTTAGAAAAGGTCTTTGCTGGTATCTAACCAGCACAGTCCCTTTCTGCTTCAGGATCTTGGCAAGAACAGGTTCTAATTCCGAAGCGTTAACATTCTTCATGACTCTGACACCCCTCAGAGGTCTGTTTGCTTCTGACCCTGCAGATGCAGGTCGTCACAGATGTTTATTTGTCTGTTACCCAAACTCAGGACACATGTACAGCAGTAAATTTTTCATTTGCCGGAGTTAATCACAGCCATGTTACAGCTTATATCATTCGAACTGCCCGTTGGGAAAGGCTTGAAAAGATAGATGGGATTTGTTCTCCAGGAAATAAGTTCAACAACCCAGATGGGTGAGACTACACAGAGGGAGAAGTTTGAGTCAGGGTCCCTCCTTGGATAATATCTTATTCCAGTCCTGTCAAGGATCAAGTTGAAGACTTGGTATATTCCAAAGGACAGACTAGTGACAGTTGGTGCTGAGAGAAGCAATGAAAGATGGTATTTGCTTTTTCATTAAGTACTTTTTAAATAAAAAAGTATGGAGAAAATGTAAGGAATGTTAACTCATGATCTCGCCACTGATTATGGAAGAGTGTTAACATTTTATCATATTTGCTTCAGATAATTTTTATTATTAAGAAATAAAATATTTAGAAAGAAAAGAAATCTCTCACCTTCCTCCCACGCATCCTGTTCTCACATTGCTCCCCTAGAGCAAATACTGTCATCCTTTTTGTGCAGATTCAGTCCATCTTTATCCTTTCATTTCAGAGGTATTTACACATCCATGGACAGTATGGGCATTGGTTTAGTATCTTTAAAGTGATCTGAATAGTGTTATACTGTATCTTTGATCCCCTTGTTTTTGTTTGATTAACATTGTGTTTTTGAGAACTATCTGTGTTGAAATAGATGTGTGTGTGTGTTAGTCTCTCAGTCGTGTCCAACTCTTTGCAACCCCATGAACAGGACCCCGCCAGGCTCCTCCATCCATGGCATTCTCCTCCAGGCAAGAATACTAGAGTGGGTCGCCATTTCCTTTTCCTGACCCAGAGATCAAACCCAGGTCTCCCGCATTGCAGGCAGATTCTTTACCATTGAGCCACGAGGGAAGCCCTGTTGATATATGTACCTAGAGTTCATTTTAACTGCCATGCAGTATTCTGTAATATCAATTTAATGCCGTTTAGTCATTCCTGTACAGGTGGTCGTTTCCAAATTTTTGCTATTGTGCCAAGGTTGCAATGTGCGCTCATATATATATATGTATATATTTATCACGTGGCACGTGTGTGACACAGCTCTTTCACATTTGTATGTAAATCTAAATATTCTGTAATTTTCATTACAGCTTTCTCTCTGACCCATAGATCGTTTATAAAGTTTGCTGTTTTTGTCTCCAAATCATGATGTTCTTCCTATCTTTTTTTTTTTTTATGAATTTCAAATTCAGTTGCATGTAGTCGGGGACATCTGTGTGATACTCTGAAAATTCTGGAAAGTTCATGGGTACCCTCAAACATGGCAAATTTTCGTAACTGTATGATGTATGTTTGAAAAGTCAGACATGACTTTGTAATTAAACAACAACAAATTTTAAAAGATTTTATTTCTCTATATCATTATTTTATGATTATTCAATGATGACTATGTTGGTTTTTTTTTTTTGTCTTCATTGCCTCTCAAACTTGCTCTTCCACAGTCTTGCTCATCTCAGAAAATGGTAACACTGCTTTTTTACCCTGTCCTTTAAGCCAAAAACTGTAGAGCCATCTTTTACTCAGTTTTTTTTCACACCAGTGTGCCATATATTCAGTTGGCCTTTTCTTCAGAGTATAGCCTGAATCTGCCTACTGAAACCACTTTCATAGCCAGCACCACAGCATTGTCTGACTATTGTCGTGACCACTGAACTGCTTCCACTCAGCTAAACAGATCTGTGTTTAGCTAACAGCAGCTGGAATGGTCCTTTAAGTATATAAATCAAATCATATTACCCGTCTGCTCAAAACCCGCCAAAGACTTTTTAATTTTTTTTTTTTTTTCAGAGTAAGAGCCACAGTTTTTGCCTTGGGTTTCCAAATACCCCATGATACAGTTCCACAATCTCCGATCCCCCCTGTTTTTCATGGCAGTCTTTTCCTTGCTCTCTCTGAGTCCCACACTGCTGCCTCCGGACTTTGCCGCTGGCTGCGTAGTGCTGTGCCCTCAGCTCCAGGCCCGTCTGTCTGGCATTTCCATGTGTTGCATTCTTACTGCTTTCAGGTCTCATCCCAGGTCTTATCAGAAATGCCTTTTCTGAGTTCCCTATTGCATTTAGCACTCCAAAATATCCCACTGTCTAATCACTTTTTTCACCCCTTTTATATCACTTATTGTCTTCCCTTACTAGAATAGGAATTCCATAAAAGCAAGGATTTGACTCTTTCATTCACTGGTATACCTCAAGACACAGACGAGTGTAAAAGCTCAGTAGACATTAGCTGAATCACTGGGAGGAATACCTATTACTTGGGATGAGAGTTATGTAGATGCCTTNCATTCTCCTCCAGGCAAGAATACTAGAGTGGGTCGCCATTTCCTTTTCCTGACCCAGAGATCAAACCCAGGTCTCCCGCATTGCAGGCAGATTCTTTACCATTGAGCCACGAGGGAAGCCCTGTTGATATATGTACCTAGAGTTCATTTTAACTGCCATGCAGTATTCTGTAATATCAATTTAATGCCGTTTAGTCATTCCTGTACAGGTGGTCGTTTCCAAATTTTTGCTATTGTGCCAAGGTTGCAATGTGCGCTCATATATATATATGTATATATTTATCACGTGGCACGTGTGTGACACAGCTCTTTCACATTTGTATGTAAATCTAAATATTCTGTAATTTTCATTACAGCTTTCTCTCTGACCCATAGATCGTTTATAAAGTTTGCTGTTTTTGTCTCCAAATCATGATGTTCTTCCTATCTTTTTTTTTTTTTATGAATTTCAAATTCAGTTGCATGTAGTCGGGGACATCTGTGTGATACTCTGAAAATTCTGGAAAGTTCATGGGTACCCTCAAACATGGCAAATTTTCGTAACTGTATGATGTATGTTTGAAAAGTCAGACATGACTTTGTAATTAAACAACAACAAATTTTAAAAGATTTTATTTCTCTATATCATTATTTTATGATTATTCAATGATGACTATGTTGGTTTTTTTTTTTTGTCTTCATTGCCTCTCAAACTTGCTCTTCCACAGTCTTGCTCATCTCAGAAAATGGTAACACTGCTTTTTTACCCTGTCCTTTAAGCCAAAAACTGTAGAGCCATCTTTTACTCAGTTTTTTTTCACACCAGTGTGCCATATATTCAGTTGGCCTTTTCTTCAGAGTATAGCCTGAATCTGCCTACTGAAACCACTTTCATAGCCAGCACCACAGCATTGTCTGACTATTGTCGTGACCACTGAACTGCTTCCACTCAGCTAAACAGATCTGTGTTTAGCTAACAGCAGCTGGAATGGTCCTTTAAGTATATAAATCAAATCATATTACCCGTCTGCTCAAAACCCGCCAAAGACTTTTTAATTTTTTTTTTTTTTTCAGAGTAAGAGCCACAGTTTTTGCCTTGGGTTTCCAAATACCCCATGATACAGTTCCACAATCTCCGATCCCCCCTGTTTTTCATGGCAGTCTTTTCCTTGCTCTCTCTGAGTCCCACACTGCTGCCTCCGGACTTTGCCGCTGGCTGCGTAGTGCTGTGCCCTCAGCTCCAGGCCCGTCTGTCTGGCATTTCCATGTGTTGCATTCTTACTGCTTTCAGGTCTCATCCCAGGTCTTATCAGAAATGCCTTTTCTGAGTTCCCTATTGCATTTAGCACTCCAAAATATCCCACTGTCTAATCACTTTTTTCACCCCTTTTATATCACTTATTGTCTTCCCTTACTAGAATAGGAATTCCATAAAAGCAAGGATTTGACTCTTTCATTCACTGGTATACCTCAAGACACAGACGAGTGTAAAAGCTCAGTAGACATTAGCTGAATCACTGGGAGGAATACCTATTACTTGGGATGAGAGTTATGTAGATGCCTTTTATGTCCGTATTGCTAGTTGTGCCACTTAATCTTCTAAATTTAGCTTCTTCCTAATGTTCTGTAACCATATCTACGTGGTTCCCATAAAGCTGTTCTGTCAGGTTAAGCTACTGACAAACACCCAGCAAGCTAACACAAGTCTTCTGCAAAGTCAGCTGTATCTTTTGTGACTGTCCAGGCACCTACCATCCATATGGTAACCCACAGATCCAGACTGTTTTCATCTCCAAAAAAGGCAGCTCGCGCTTCAGGAGAGTTTATGGACAACTCGCACCTACCTTTTTATACTTGCCTGGGAATTAACACATGTCACTTACACTCATAGCCCATTGAGCAGACTTGTTTCGCTGTTTTATTGCAATATGTCCAGCTGTATATTTGTCTTTACTTATTATATTCAGCAACTGATGTGAGCCTCAAGTATGAGCACATAGGACTTACTTCAGCTTAGGAAAATTTTCCTTTGTTAGCTCTTGAAATTGTTTCCCAGTATTTTCTCTGTTGCCTAGTTCTGAGAAATACAGTTAGGTATAAGTTGAAGACTTTGTGACTCTTAATTTCTTGTTTTAACCTCATTCTGTTTCGGTGCTGCATTCAGAATGATTTCCTCAGTACTATCTTCCAGTTCATCAATTTTTCTTTTAACTATAGAAACTCTCCCATTTACTCCATTTACAGAGTTTTTGAGATATCCATTACATTGTTTCTAGCTTCTAATTTCTGATTATTTTGTTACTCATTTACTCATTTTTTTCTCAATTTTTATCTGCTTCATTTTAATACTTTCTTATTTAAAAATATGGACTTCCCCTGGTGGCTCAGTGGTAAAGAATCCATCTGCCAATGCGTGAGATGTGGTTTGATTCCTGCATCGGGAAGATCCCCTGGAGGAGGAAATGGCAACCCACTCTAGTATTCTTACCTGGAAATATCATGGACACGGGAACCTGGCTGGCTACAGTCTGTGGGGTCACAAAAGAGCCAGACATGACTTTGTAATTAAACAACAACAAATTTTAAAAGATTTTATTTCTTTATATCATTATTTTATGATTATTCAATGATGACTATGTTTTTTTTTTTTTTTTTTTCCCCAAGAATCAAAGCAGTCTCTAATTGTTCATTTTGTTGAATATCTTTTTGGTGCTTTTTTTCTCATTGGATTTGAGTTTTAGTTTACTGGCTGATGTAGGGGGCTTCCCTGGTGGCTTATACAAGTAAAGAATCCACCTGCAGTGCAGGAAACCCGGGTTTGATCCCTGGATCAGTAGAGTGGAAGTTACCTTAAAGAAAAAAAAATTACCTTCAGTATCTACCACACATTATAGATTTACAGTATCTTCCATATGGCTGCCTGGAAATCTCAGGCCAGAAACAGATTTTATGTTAGCAGGCTGGCATTCCTGTCCTATTGTGGTATTGGGGATATTGCAGATCCAGTAATTAGTAGCTTGTCACAAATCTGACTTCCGCGAGATGCTCTGCTCCCTCCTGTGTCACAGGTACGAGGTTTAATCCACAGGCCTGCCGTTTCTCAGTCCCCTCCACCCGCTACAGCTTGGGAGATCTTGCCAGCTCCCAAATTCAGAGTGGGGACCCTGAATTTGAACCTTCTCATTGCCTCTATTTCTAGATATAGAGTTCAGCAGTCCCAAAGTACCAGCATTTGCTCCCTGCTGTCTGTTTCAATACTTTCCTTGTATATGGAGAATTTTATCTTGCATTGGGTACAGATATCTTTTTTTTAAAAAAAAGGTCATGTTTCTTTATTTTTTAAAAAATATTGGAACATAGTTGATAAACAGTGCTATGTTAGTTTCAGGTCTATAGCAAAATGATTCAGTTATACATACACATGTATTTATTTTTCAATTTTTTTTCCTATGTAGGTTATTATAGAATATTGAGCAGGGTTCCCTGTGCTATACAGTAGGTCATTATTGGTTATTTTATTTTAAATAAACAGTGTGTTCATGTCAGTCCCAAATTGCTAACCTGTCTCTTACCCATACCCTTTTCTCGGAAATCATAAATTCGTTCTATAAGTCCGTGAGTCTGTTTTTGTTTTGTAAGGAAGTTCATTTGTATCCTTTTTTTAAGATTCCACATAGTAAGTGAGATATCTTTGTCTTTCTCTGATAGGTTTACTTCATTTACTGTGAATCTTCAGGTCCATCCATGTTGCTGAAGATGGCATGATTTCATTCTTTTTAAAGGCTGAGTAATACTCAATTGTATATATGTACCACATCTTCCTAACCCATTCATCTGTCGATAGACATTTAGGTTGGTTCCATGTCTTGGCTATTATAATCAGTGCGGCAGTGAACATTGGGGTGCATGTATCCTTTCAAATCATGTTTTCTTCCAGATGTATGCCCAGGAGTGGGATTTCTGGATCATATGGTAGCTCTGTTTTTAGTCTTTTAGGAACCACCATACTGTTCTTCATAGCGACTGTACCAATTTACATCCCCACTGCAGTGTAGGCGGAGAAGGCAGTGGCACCCCACTCCAGTGCTCTACCTAGAAAATCCCATGGATGGAGGAACTTGGTGGGCTGCAGTCCATGGGGTTGCTAAGAGTTGGGCACGACTGGAGTGACTTCACTTTCATGCTTTGGAGAAGGAAATGGCAACCCACTCCAGTGTTCTTGCCTGGAGAATCCCAGGGACGGGGGAGCCTCATGGGCTGCTGTCTATGGGGTCATACAGAATTGGACACGACTGAAGCGACTTAGCAGCAGCAGCAGCAACTGCAGTGTAGAAGGGTTCTCTTTTCTCCATATCCTCTCCAGCATTTCTTGTTTGTAGAATTTTTGATGGTGGCCATTCTGACTGGCTTGTGATGATATCTCATTGTAGTTTTAATTTGCATTTCTCTAATAATTAGTGATGTTGAGCATCTTTTCATATACCTCTTGGCCATTTATATGTCTTATTTGGAGAAATGGCTATTTCTCCAAAAAAAAAAAAAAAGTGTGTCTTCTACCCATTTTTTAATAGGGTTGTTTGTTTTTCAGATATTGAGCCACATGTGCTGTTAGTAAATTTTGGAGACTAATCCCTTGTTAGTTGCATTATTTGCAAACATTTTCTCCCATTCTGTGGGTTATCTTTTCATTTTGTTTATGGTTTCCTTTGTTGTGCAGAATTAAAAGACAAATGCAGGTACAGACATGTTTTAGTATTTGAAATTTCAGCTAAAATTTTATTTTTAATGGTATTTTGAGGAATAAGTATTCAACATGTAAATTCAAAGTGCTATCTTGTCCAGAAATCTTTTAAATTAAAATAATTTATTTCAATTATAAAAGAATTTATTCTCATCATCATAAACTTGGAAACTATAGTAAAACATCAGAAAATATTTAAAAAGTGAAAATGCCAATCATGTCTGACTCTTGCGACCCCATGGACTGTATATATATATATATAGTCTGTCAGGCTCCTCTTTCCATGGAACTCTCTAGGCAAGAATACTGAAGTGGGTAGCCATTATCTTCTCCAGGGTTCTTCCTGACCCAGGGAGCGAACCCAGGTCGCCCACATTGCAAGCAGATTCTTTGCGGTCTGGACCACCAGGGAGATATTTAAGTAACCAATAATCAACTGCACAAAAATAGTTATAGGTAACATTTAAGGGTGTTATCACCCATGTTTTGCTTTTCGCTGAATGGGTTTCGTACTACATATCTAGTTTTATGTCCTTCTCCTTTGCTCCAGACATTATAGGGTGGGTTTACCATGCCATTAAATAATCTTCAAAAGCAATTTTTAACAGCTCCTTAATGTTCCAACATATGGAGGTACTATAAAAACATAAATCATCCAAATTTTTTAATGTCTCTCATAGCATAAATTAGCATGTGATTACTGCATAGAAGAGTAAGAATATTTTTAAGTCACTTGATACATAGTGAAACACTTCTGTCCAGATATGGTGTTTCAACTTTATATTTCACTAGTAACGTAACCATTCTCTAGCCAATTCTGAGAATTATTTTTCCACCTTTGCCAGTTGGATGGATGAAAAATGCTGTTTATATGCTTGTCCTTTGAAAAATTCTTACAACTGTTTGGATATTCCTATTTTCACTTCTAATTATAAAATCTTACTTATTCTAAATAAAGACTCTAAGTTCCTGTCACTTTTTGGTTTGGCTGGGAAGCCAATTTTAATATTTTCTTTTTTCGTTATTTCTACGTGTATGCCTTTTCTACCTTCTTCAGCCTTTTGTTGTATACATTCTTTTACTTTATGAGTCCTCAGGCTGCTTGCTTAATTAATTCATTTTAAGTATCTCCAGTTTATTTACAGCCCTACATGTTTTATTACTGCTGTGTCTATATTTTGTTGGCATTGATATAAATATACTTACTCTAATTATTTCTAAAGTGGGTTGTAATTAACTTTTATTTACTCTTTGATTCAATATTTTTAAAGGAAATTTCCAGTTTTGTTTTAATTTTGCTTAAACATTTTTATTAATTCTAGTTTTATTTCACTGGGGTTGAGAATATAATTTTTTTGTTTAAAACTTTATCACACATACTGAATAAGTGGTCAGATTTAAAAATATCCCATGGATGTTTGAAAAGAACCTATATTTTGTTTTCAAAGAGTATAAGGACATGTATGTATATGTAAATTTCTGCATTTATTCATATTTATATTATTCAAAGTTTTTATTCCTTTTAATATTTATTCAGTCTGTCATAGGTTGACAATGGTATAATGTTTCAAAGCTCATTATTTCTGTAGTTGTTAGTGTATATAGTTTCGTATTTGATGACTATGTCTTCTGCCACATAAGTTATATATCTGTTACATCATCTTCGCATTGCATTCCTTTTATCTGCACAAAATATTGTCTTATTTTCCCAGGTTTTTATTTGCCTTGAACATTGTTCTTCTTATTGCTTTTTGCAAGACATTCCCACAAACAATTTTTCAATTTTTAAACCATTTTGAAGTTTTATCAAAGTATCTTTGGTTATCTGAATATATTTAATATTTAATTTTCTAGTGCAAATTATTGGGAATATTTATAGCAATTAATCTATTGCTATAATATGTATTTGAGCTTAGTTTTATCATGTTATCTGTTTTTGATTTTTCCTCTCATTGTAGTTTTGTTTTCTTTTATCTTATGAAGAGGTTTGTATGATTGAAATCCTTTCAGTAATTCTACTAGTCATAATTCAATTTGTTTATCAAAGACATGTTAACACTATTTCTCTATTAAATTCGAGACCACATTTCTGATGAGGTATTTAAATTATCTGAGTTTAACATGACTTTCTGCTTTCTCTGTATTTATCAGTTTTTACTCCTTTTATCTGGTATTATATCAACTATTTATTATAAAATTCTGACTTATTTTTTCATATAAAACGTATTTTCAGATTTTGAATTTAGTTGTGTGCCCATTTGACAGTTCTTCATATTTGATCCTAAAAATTTAATTGGTTTCAAAGTCCCTGCCATTTTTTTTTATACTTTTAACTGTTACAGCCTTGAGTTCTTGATTTCTTTTTCTCTTTATCAGTTGACAGGTATTCTTTTGTGTGTGTGTGCTTTCTCAGGAAGGGATCATGAATGATTTATCTTTCATGATTTTAAGCTTAGCAAAATGTCTTTCTGCCATCTTTTCACATGAGCAACTTGGATATAAATATCTAAGGTTACAAACTTTTCCCATCACTACTTTGTACAAATTGTTTCATTGTCTTATGATGTTTGATTTTGCAGAGAAGGGTAAGATCAGCCTTGATTTTGTTACTTTCCAGATAAGTTATTATTTTTTTATTTTATAAGGTTTTAAGTTTAACATTGTGAGTTAAGATAAAATGGAACCTTTTGATATTTCTAATCATTTAAAAGTTTCTTGTTTGGTTTCCCCAAAGCTCTTTCACTTATAGCTATTTATATCAGACCTTTGATGACAGATTCTCTGTTGTTCTGATTCTCAGTCTTGGTAACACCTCTCTTCAGTTACATCTAACTTGTCTTGTGTGCCATTTATCTTCTTTTCTATTTCTTCTTCTCCATCAAATGTTGGGAGATTTTCCTGTACATCAGGTACTTAGTTTTTTGCAAAGTCATTCCTGTTTCACTGTCTCCAGTATGGATTTTCAATCTTACCATTGTGTTTGGGCTTTCTTAACTATTTCCTTGATTCAGCCAGTCCTCTTATCATCTCTTCATTCACCTTAGAATGTTTTATTTCATTCATTCACATATATATTGTTTCATTTATTGGGTAAACACATAATTATCAAATAACCATTAGATTGTAGAGACTGTGATGGATTATATTTGGGTTCCCAATTAGTAGTATGAGCTATTTCCATTATTTTATATAACTTCTCTACTAGACATTAAACTCTGTGTGAATAGGACCTGCACTTCTATGTATCTGAATCTCCTTTTTCTTACACAGTACCTGGCTTATGGTAGTCCTTGGATAAATGTGTGTTAAATAAATGCTTAACAATATTCCATATATACACACACACACACACACACAGATAGACAGATACTCGCTCAGTCGTGTCTGACTCTTTACAACCCTGCAGATTGTAGCCCCCCAGGCTCCTCCGTTCGTGGGATTCTCCAGGCAAGTGGTTTGCCATGCAGTGGGTTGCCATTTCCTTCTCCATATATGTATACACACACAAACAAATTAAAGGTCTCTGGAATAGGAGAGGAATGTTTCTAAAGATAAATTAAAAGACCAACATCATCTGCAGTGACAGGCTTCTCCATCACCTATAGGCCCATGATGTTCCTGCAGGACTGACCAGTTGGTTGAGTTTGGATTTGTTGTTCCATCACTCAGTTGTGTCTGACTCTTTGCAACCCCATGGACAGCAGTACGCCAGGCTTCCCTGTCCTTCACTATCTCCCAGAGTTTGCTCAAACTCATGTCCCTTGTGTTGATGATGCCATCCAACCGTCTGATGCTCTGTCGCCCCCTTCTCCTCCTGCCCTCAATCTTTTCCAGCATCAGGGTCTATTGCATTGGGTCAGCTCTTTGCATCAGGTGGCCAAAGTATTGGAGCTTCAACTTCAGCATCAGTCCTTTCAATGAATATTAAGGATTGATTTCCTTTAGGATTGACTTGTTTGATCTCCTGGATTTGGAGTAAACACAGTAAATCTTTTAATCAGTTAAATCTGCTGCACTTTCTATGCATAGATTTGTTGGGACCCTACCGTATCAGATTTGGCCATGCTGACATGGAATAGTTACGATTTATCTCTTTAGTTGTCAACTAATGCTTAAGTTAAGTCTCATGGCTAAAGTATTAATATATTGAATTAAAACAGAGCCTCAAGCTCTCCACCCCTTCTGTGGGTTCTACAACATACACAGCCTTCTCATAACATATATTCCCAAGATTTTCAATGGTAAACATATGTTTTACTTTGTGATAGTTATGATAAGCATCCGTTTGGAGGAATGAATTTAACAAAACCAGGACATATTTGTTTGCCATGTTATGGATTATCTAGTTTTGCATTGTTTATGAATAAATCATACAGCATGGATAAACCAGTAACCTCAATAGCATGTTTTATTCTGGGTTTAAAGTATAAATTTATGCGTTTGTAATTTTTCCTTTAAAAATTTATGTTTTAGATAGAAGATAGTGTGGATTTTGAATGTAACGTAGCTGTTGGGTGCACAGATTCCAGAAATTTCTTCAGTAAGCTAGAATTCAGTTGGCTGCTTGAGGGTCCTTGTGTCCACAACTGCACCATTCAATACATTAAGTGCAAGTGAGTCAAAGACAGCAACAGTATCTCATGAGAAGAAAGTTTGATATATGCATATATATTTACATTCCATATTTGTATAATACTTACGTTTCATCCTCAAAGCTCATTTTAAAAATAAAAATGTAATGAAGGTTCACAAAACTTCAGGAACTTCTTAAAGTCGCACAGAAAATTAATAACAGTGTCTGAACTGAAAAATCATATCTTTCCAGTTATAGTCTAGCATTGGCTTACACAACAACTGCTTCATTGATAAGTTATTTTGATACCACATTTAGAGGTTATCAATGGCATTTAGTATGCTGCTGAATCCATGACAGTATCCAGTTTGAATTCTTTGATTTGGAGTATATAATAGTTCTTAGAACTAGTCAAGTGCAAGATAGAGGAGAAAGATACACAAAAGATTGATCATGGTGTTATTGCATTAAAGAATCTGATCTCCATTGGTATACCAAAAGACCCAGTTGTTCCACAGAAGTGTCATTCATTGTATTACTTCCACTGTTTAAGTGACAGTGACAGTATATTGGATATTATCTTACTGTTTAATGCACACACCACAAAAGGCAGATTTTGGTCTCTCTAAGGTGACATCATTCTTTGTCCCAACCTGGCCATTGTAATACATGTATACCAACTGAAAACCTGGGGATAGGGAATGATTACTTTAAAAACTCATGTATCCCTTTAGGCAAAAAGAAAAAAATAATGACCCAGTGAGACCCGAAGGTGGTTTTGGTCAGAATTCACTCAGCTAGAGGCAAGCAGCTCTCATCTCCCATGACTTTGGCTTCTCTTTAATTTGCATTTTCCATTTCCTTTCTCTGGGCCAGCTGTGTGGATTTCCCTGTTGTGCCCAGTGACAGAGCAGGCTTCTGTAGAACATGCCAGGACTATTTGTAATCTTCTGGTTTTGCAGAGGCCTCAAGTGCTGTAACGGAGAAGGCGATGGCACCCCACTCCAGTACTCTTGCCTGGAAAATCCCATGGACAGAGGAGCCTGGTAGGCTGCAGTCCATGGGGTCGCTAGGAGTCGGACACAACTGAGCGACTTCACTTTCACTTTTTACTTTCATGCATTGGAGAAGGAAATGGCAACCCACTCCAGTGTTCTTGCCTGGAGAATCCCAGGGATGGGGGAGCCTCATGGGCTGCCGTCTACGGGATCACAGAGAGTTGGACATGACTGAAGTGACTTAGCAGCAGCAGCAAGTGCTAAGAAGAACAGATTCTGATGTTTCACAGCTACAGGCTTAGAGATGTTGAGAAAAGGACAATTTGGGTAGAGTTTACATGTGTTTTTTCTTTGTGGAGAATTAGGGGTGGGGATCTGGTACAGCTGAGGTCAAGTTGTATTTCTTCCCTCTTTTTTTGGCTTGTGGCTTGGAAGAGCAGCCGCAGTGAGTGTGTGGAGTTTTAGCTTGGAGCATGACTTCCTCATTCTAGAATGCCAGGGTTGGGAAGGCCATTAAAGGTCACATTGCCACACTTCCCATCAAAATCAATTTTAGATGAAGCCTGTAAGAAAAAGCAAGAGATTCTGTTTGTACAAAAACTTGGCTCCTAGAATCTAAAAGTGTTTGTTACTCTCTGAAACAACATCTCTGGCTATATAGAATTGGTAAATTTTATAGAAATGGGGAGAGGAATAGTAGAAAGGACATTAGTACAGTTTCTCAAACAATGTGAAAACCTCTTGGTAACAAGTGGAAAAGTTGAAGATATATTGTTGATATTGAGTTGGTATGAAATTCTGATGGTCTTAGGCATATCTTCTGGGACCATCCTACCATCCTAATGTGGGAGAGAAGGTCCCTGAAGAAGGGAAAGAAATGTGCCAAGTACTATACCCTGTTCTCTAGGTGTGCAGGAGAGTCTGGTGGATCTAGAAGGACCATGTTAACTTGTACAGGTCCAGTGACTCCAGCTGCATACATTGTACTGAAGAAAAGGTTTTCTAACCTGGCCAGTTCTGTTAATATTCCTCCAGTCTCCCCTTCAGATATGGGTTAAAAAGGTCAAGACGGGTATGAGTGCCCTGCAGAAACCACCCCCTTGTACAGCATACCTTCCCATAAGGATCCATCCAGTCTTTGCTTCATTCCTGGTGCTACCATAATAAGAACCAGTAGCCAGTTTCAGTCTTAACATTGTGGTTTGTACATGGATCTGGCTTCTGTAGTGGATGTGTTGTTCCTATCATTTTTATGTAACCCACCAAGTTTATTCTATAACTGATCATGTCCCAGCACACTGTCTCATGCTAAAGTGTTATCATGGAGGCCAAAGAGCATGCTCAGTGTATACCAGCTTCTCAGAGGAAAGGAAGGTCAGGTCCTGTTAGCAGTCATGCAGGACATATATGATGTAGTACCAGATCCAGATACTCAGATGTCCATTGAAAAGATGTACTGATTTAGGCCAACGGCTGAGTAAAATGTCTGTTATCTTCTAAGAGGGGAGTCTTGCTTCAAGGTGAAGTGGTCTTCCCCTTTGAATAAGGTGTAGGTACTTTTGCAAAGTATTTGGTTTCTTTGCACACAGTCAAGACCAAAGAGTAGGTCTTTGAAGAATGTTGCACTAATACCAAAAAAAGCAGCATTTCAGTGAGAATTTGAGATCTTGAAACTGAATAAAAAACAGTGATCTGACATGAGCAACTTCTCTTTGCCACTTTCCTACAGTTAAAGAGACTTTCTTCTAGCTCTTGAAGGAAGGCTTTGTTATTCCATCCCTTCCTCTTATTTTTGACTTTTGGGAGGATCTGAAACATTATTCCTGTCAAAGAGAACTTGGGTGAAGTTGTTGCTGTTGTGATTATTCCTGTCGAAGAGAACTTGGGTGAAATTATTGCTGCTGTGATCCTTGCCTTTAATTTATTGAGAGACACAAAGGTTAAGCAGACACTGTGAAGTTGAGTTCCTGTTGTTTTCTTCATTGTGGTCTTGGTCGTAACTCTGACCTTGAATGTTTCCTGCAGTTCCTTGGATATCTGGGGATGGGCAGAGTCACATTTCATTGTCTCCAGGAATCGTCATGGCTCTGTGCTTAGCATTCCTTCAGGCTTCTCTTCACTGCAGACAAAGACAGCATTTGGTGCCAGCCTCCCCCAGGAAGAGAGCATTGAGGGTTTTAGCTTTGACTCTTCAAAGTTAAATGATTTTCCGTTTCTGTCAGCTTCAGTTCAAATCAGGAACTGTTGATCCTCAGTATACGGTTAATTCCGTGTTTCTTGCCTAAAATTTGTTTGTAACCAGCAGATCAGCCCTCATGGCACACTTCCATGGCCATTCACAGACATACACAAAGCAGCAAAAAATTTGAGTTGCCCAATGCTCATGTTCCAAGCTAAGGTCAAATAAGGCCACATTTTGCCTTATTTCAATTCTCATACTATAAACAAATATCCTTTTTCATGGTCTATTTAGTGCTATCCTCTTCTCATTTTTGTGCTTTTTGTTGGTGATTTTGTTGCTTAAAATTGCCTCCAAATGTAGTGCTGAAGTATTGCCTAGTGTTCCTAGATCAAGAAGGCTGGGGTCTTATGTGCCTTTTGTAGTAAATAAATAGATGTATTCCGTAAACTTCGTTCAGGCATGTATTAATGCATTTCTGTGTAGTTGGCTGTGAGTTCAGGGTAACTGAATTAACTATATATTAAATAATAGTCTTGAAACAGATCACAAAACAAGGTTATCTATTGACTGGTTGACAAAAATCTTGTGACCAGAGGCTTTCAGGAACCTAAGCCCATATTTCCCCTAGGAGCAATGATTTAGTGTTTGCTAATTCAGCATTTGCTGCAGCTTTATAGAACATAAGTACTATAAATAATAAGAATCAACTGTAATTGTTTAGTAAGTGTTTGCTGTAATGGCAGAGATAATTATTATAGACATAATATGTCAGGGAAAGATGTGGGCATGTTATATACTATGTAAACAACCTGTTACAAGGAGGGAAAGGAAAGAATTCTCCCTCAGCCTGAAATTTGTCTAACAAGCTAGACAAAAATGCGTCATTTTCTAGACCATTTCACTTGGTGAAATGGCTTGTTTTCTTTCACACCCCTAGCGCTTTCCAAAAAAATGATTGTTTAATTGGTCTTACTGTTATGTATACATTTGCAATCTGAGGACCCATGGAGGGGAACCACCGTACTCTTTCGAAGAACAGTATATTGTTGAGTTTTACATTACATCTTAACATTACCATGAAGCTCTGATCTGCACCAGCCAGTGTTGGATAGTTAATATTGTTTTTGTTTCCAATATTAATCAGTCATGGAGGAATGTGCTGTTATTCTTTTTAACATGTAAACATTTGGATAAGTAAAAACAGTTTATTGATAGCTAGGCACAGACAAGTAATTGATAATTTTATCAAAATCTCTTTGTGCATTAATTTGGCAGTTGCATTGCTGTGGATGTGGAATAAAAATGACGTGACGTTTTTACTTCCTGGCACTCATACCTCGGGATGATCAGAGGGTCTAGGGGAGCCTTGAGCTCCATCAATTGGATGGAAGTAATAACAGGGCCTAATCTGCTGAGCACTTACCTTTAAGGGATGCCCTCAACTCTACTTATACCAGACACAGTTTAGAAGACCCCCAGACTACGGCACTGTTGGAATCACTCATGTTGGGAACCCAGCTACCAAGGGACCTTAGAAATCTTCATTGTATAACTTCTTTAGCTGCAGTTTCTTTTTGTTTCCGTTTTTGTTTCATTTTTGTAAAAGAGGTCCTTAGTCTGTACTTTATAGGGCTTTCAAAATACATTCATAACATTCAGCACTTAATGCCCATATACCAGTAAGGCCTGCTGTTGCTAAGTCACTTCAGTCATGTCTGACTCTGTGTGACCCCATAGACGGCAGCCCACCAGGCTCCCCCATCCCTGGGGTTCTCCAGGCAAGAACACTGGAGTGGGTTGCCATTTCCTTCTCCAGTGCATGAAAGTGAAAAGTGAAAGTGAAGTCGCTCAGTCGTGTCTGACTCTTTGTGACCCCATGGACTGCAGCCCACCAGGCTCCTCTGTCTATGGGATTTTCCAGGCAAGAGTACTGGAGTGGGGTGCCATCGCCTTCTCCGAGTAAGGCCTGATAAGCCTGCAAACCCAGCCTGAAACTTTGCAGCTTCTAGTCATCTGATTGTGAATTCCCAGGTGTCAAGACAAAATAGCAATAAGAAGTCAGTATAATGTGAAGGTTTTCTCAGGCCCCTGCAAAGAGCCTAGCCAGATGCACATTTCTTATTCCTTTTGGTAAATAGATTCAGATTTGGTATAATTCAACAAACTAAAGCATGTTCCCTGCTTGGAGTTCGTTTGTGCCTGCTAATTGCATGAGGCTTAGCAGATCCACCTCACACAAGACCAAATAAGGGCTGGCTAGAAATCAAAACCGCCTTGCCAAGCACTTCGGATTTTCCAAAGGAACTATAATGTTCCAGAAGATGTTGATTAATGGAAATGGGGAACTGTGTGGACTGGGGGTTAAGCCTCAC
Source organism: Neotragus moschatus (assembly GCA_006410615.1). NCBI lineage: Eukaryota > Metazoa > Chordata > Mammalia > Artiodactyla > Bovidae > Neotragus > Neotragus moschatus. The sequence continues at coordinate 1,157,532 of SJYA01003115.1, read as the reverse complement.
AGATTGATAGCCTGTTCTAGTGTTTATTATTTTTGACTCCAGGTTGTGAAATCTTTCCTCCCATCCTCCCTGAAAGGAGCTTCCTCCATCCTGTGGGCTGGATAATGGGAGCGGGATTCAGGATCTCATGGAGAAATCCAAATGGGACTCACAGAATGTTAATATGCCCAGGATTTTGCCCTCTGTTCTGCATTGCTATGCCCCCCAAATACAAAACCTAATTAGTGCACTCAGAGAAGCGTTAAATGGATTTCATGCTGTTTAATAAATGCTCTACGTGCTTTGGTATCACTGCAAAACGTGTGGTTGAGTAAGGGTGGGAATTGGGAGAGGGAATGGCTGTTGTTACTGCTTGTGTACTTGAGAGTGAGCGTCAGAGACACAGGTTTATAACTCAGGCAGTTCTTGTTTCCACCCAAGTTTTCCTCCCTTTGGCTGTTGTATCATTTTCATGGGCTTTATCTCAGAGGCCTATTTTCTAAAGACTTAACCCACAATTGTTCCAGCTTTGGATAATCAGAAATTGCTAGTGACTGATATGCACATTACACCCCCTGTGTAATGAGCACAGGGACATGGGAGTTGGAAGATATGATCTTTGTCTCTGGAGAGCTTATGCCTTTTGGAGCAGAGAGAACACATGATATCTGATTTCCAGAGCAGAACTTTCGTCTGACATTCAAAGTTCTCCATAATTTGTTCCTTCTTTAGTTACTGGTCTGTCATGTGGATCTTCTCTCTTAAAGCAAGCCTTCATTGGCTTTTACATTTGAGGTTGTCCAATTTTGCTGCATGCTAGCATTACCTGCTGCTGCTGCTGCTAAGTTGCTTCAGTCATGTCCAACTCTGTGCGACCCCATAGACAGCAGCCCTCCAAGCTCCACCATCCCTGGGCTTCTCCAGGCAAGAACACTGGAGTGGATTGCCATTTCCTTCTCCAGTGCATGAAAGAGAAAAGTGAAAGTGAAGTCACTCAGTTGTGTCTGACTCATAGCAACCACATGGACTGCAGCCTACCAGGCTTCTCCATCCATGGGATTTTCCAGCATCACCTGAAGAGCTTTAAAAAAATGTTCAAGTTACCGCCTTCATCAGGTGCTTGGAGACCCTTAGACTACAACAGAATCGCCTAGAATGCATGTTAAAACATACATTCCTGGGCTTCTAACCCAGAGTTTGTGAGTCAATAGGTCTAGGACTTGAAAATTTGCATTTCTAAAAGCTATTGATAATGCTGGTAGTCCAAAATCATGCTTGAGGATATTTGGTTTTTATCAATGAAATCAGAATCTGTATGACTTCAGTATTTTTATAAATTCTTGTAATTTCTAGCTGTGCCAAAATTGAGATTCGTGTTGTGTACATTCCTTGCTAATTAATGCACATCATAGAGGTGATTATTATCCATCATTAATTTCTTTGAATGTTTCCCATGATTTGGCTCTTTTTCTCTAACTAGATCATAAGTCTTCATATTGGGAGCTGTATATTTTCTACTTTTATTGACTCCCAGGGTACCTGAGACAGCGTGGTCACAGAGAAGTATAATTTGAGTGGTGTTAACCTAGCCCTGGGATTTCTTTGGAAGGAATGATGCTGAAGCTGGAGCTCCAGTACTTTGGCCACCTCATGCGAAGAGTTGACTCATTGGAAAAGACTCTGATGCTGGGAGGAATTGGGGGCAGGAGGAGAAGGGGACAACAGAGGATGAGATGGCTAGATGGCATCACTGACTCGATGGGCGTGAGTCTGAGTGAACTCCGGGAGTTGATGATGGACAGGGAGGCCTGGCGTGGTGTGATTCATGGGGTCGCAAAGAGTCGGACACGACTGAGTAACTGAACTGAACTGAACCTAGCAATTGTCGGAGGGTATATGGGAAGAGTGAGAGGTGTCATCAACCCTCTTGGTCTCCCCATTCTTCAAAAATCCAGTGGAAGGCTCTCTTCCCCCATTTGTGGACTCGTAATGCATTAGGGCTACCTTCTTTCCCCTTCTCTGTTCCCTCCGTTTGGGGAGGCACATTTTTAATGTTAGTTATACAGAAAGCAACTGCCAAGAGTACTGTATTCATAATGATAAATCCTGCATCCACATCTTGGCTCTGATATTTTTAGTTACCGGATCTTGGAGACATTACTTAAAATTTTCAAGTTTCCATTTATTCATTTGTAAAATAGGGATAAGAACATCTTCATAGACCTGTGAGGATTACGTGAGTGTGCTTAAAACAGTGCTGAGCATAACACAAAACACAGAAGGCTCAGCAGGCCATTTTTTATAGAGACATTGGAGCAAACATACCTTTTTCTGGTCAGATAGTTGAGATGCTCATGGATTGTACAGAAAAGTAAGAGGAAATTAGCACATATTTTAGCATCATCCCATCACCACAGTGTGTCATTTGGAAGTGTTTATTCACAAAGCTTATTTCTTAGTCAGGGAGCTGGCTATGAGCACCTAGAATTCTGCAGGAACCTTTGGTGCCTTTAGAGCTTTGTTTCCAGGCCTGATATCATATATACAGCTTTTTAGCAAATGTTCTTTCTGATAGATAATTAGTGTGCCTTAATTCTAGAATCATAAGCATTTTTTGAGAAAGCATTGAGATTGCATAGCGATGAAATCAAGTCCTGATAGGAAGCCAGATGGTAAACCAGAGGAGTTAAGAATCCTTATCAAACTATTAAAGGAGGCCCCTGCCCTCTTGCCAGGAACTCCTGTGCTCTACGAGGTGTGGGTCCTCACAGAATCACTTGGGCTCTTGTTAAGAATGCAGACTCTCAGGCAACATTCTAGACCTTCTGAACCAGCATCTGAAGTCTTCAGAAATCTCACGTGATTCATGTGCACGTTAAAATTTGAGAAAACAGAAGAGTCTCTTAGAACTAGACTTGAAATTGGGAGACCTAAGTTGGTACTGTTTTAAATCCATCTGCACTTCAGTTTCTGAGGAAAAAAAAAAAAAGAGTTGACTAAGTCCAGGTCTCTCAATTGATGGGAATAGTTACTAAAAGGATACCCGTAGAAAGGTGTACTGATCCAAAGGCTAGAAGACCAGTCCTCTTCCTACTTACCCTCCTCTTCTTTGGCAACGTTTTTGGATGCCCATCTCTTTTCAAGCTGCTTTGGGGTGTGGCTGTCCCAGCTGTATCCTTTTCCAGTTAGGAGACATTGAGAGCTTCCCAGGGACACCTAGCTCTCCTGGCATCCTGCACCAGATCTGTGCCTAACCCAAGAGGAGCGGAGACTCCCCTCCTCAGACTTGCCTTCAAGGCAGTCTATGTTTCAGGGGAACAAGTGAGGATAGGCCTTGTCTCTAGGCCACCAGGAAGCACTTCAACCAGACAATAGCCCTCTCCAGTTACTCCGTGCATCCCACGTTGGACCACTGGGAAGGCACAGCAGGGATGATGGGCATTGTTGCGCTCAGCCCTATTCCTGATAGTGAAGAATTAAAGAAAGCACCTATGTGGCTGCTGACTCACTTCCTGCTGTTCCCCTGTGCAAATGCTGAGCTCAGTAACCCTATGAGTGCCTCATTTCTTCCACCCAACCGAGGCAGCACACAGAGCCACATGGCAGGGAGCTGGCAAGATATGAGTTCAGGACCCCTTAAAGTATCTCTCTTAAGATTGATTTGTCACCAGGCCATGGAGCCGCTCAGTCAGCCTGACTGCAGTCTCAGGAAGGCTTGTGTGTGAGGAGTGGACCTTCTCTTCCAAGACGCCCTGCTTTGGGCAGCAGCCTTTGTACCCCAAGAAGACTCATGGAGGAGCTCTGGAACTGCAGGAGCCAGAAAATCTTGGCCCACAACTGAAACACTGTAACTGTGGGCCTGATACCACGCCAGGGGAAAACAACCAACTACAGTGAGATGAGATGCAAGTGGGATGTATGGATTTTGTTGGAAACATAGGAAAGGGAAATGATAGTAAATCAGAAGGCAAGCCTGTCATTCTGAAAGGACTTCTTCCTGCTGCTGAAGTTTATGGGATGCTTTGGTTACCAGCAGGATCTTGTGGGGCCCCAGCTGTCCAGAGCAGAGGAGATAGACTCCCCCCGCCCGCCCCCACCAGCAGGTGGATTGGTAACAGGATTCAGTGTGATGACAGGCCAGCCTTGTAATTTACTTCTTCAAGGGCAAAGCGACACTGCTTTCACTGTGAGCTTTAGAGTATTTGAACAGATGAGTGAGTGAGCCTGAGAGACCCAGTAAAGAGAATTGCTGGATGTCAGAGGGGAGAGGAGGACTTTAAAGGAGCAGAACTGTATTCTGAGAAGAAAGGACAGCTGCATGGTCACCCCACTGACTCTCAGCTACATCATTGCCTTAGGCTCCTCATAGCCCTTTTTGTTGTTATTTAGTTGCTAAGTCGTGTCTGACTCTATGCGACCCCATGGACTATAGTCCACCAAGCTCCTCTGTCCATGGGATTTCACAGGGAAAAATATTGGAGTGGGTTGCCATTTCCTTCTCCAAGAGATCTTCCTGACCCAGGGATTAAACCCACGTGTCCTGTATCTGTAGATGGATTCTTTACCACCGAACCACCAGGGAAACCCGCATTTATATGTTTGCCTACTTCTTTATTCTCATCTTACCAACTAAAATGTGATTTCTGCAGGAGTTGGACACTTGTCTGACTCATTCACAGCTGTATCTTTAGAAGTAGCCCACTGTCTGGCACAGAGTAGGTATATAATAAATGTTTTGAATGAGGAAATGAATTTTTATTATTTGGGGACTGTCATCTTGAATAATTCTGCTTGGATAGCTTTCAGAGCTGGCATAGATCATATTTATATTTTGGTGAATGGTAGGTATAAGGGTTGTTTTCCTTCATGGAGAAGAAAGCATATAAAATAATTCAAGGCCATTTCCCCTGCATCCCAGAGAAGCTCTTCAGATCCTGTTTTCCTTCCTCAGTCTGTCAGGACTTTTGGGAAAGTTATCTTGGATGTTCTGGGATAAACTTCTTAACAAACATTTATTAAGCACAGTGTACTTGCACTCTAATAAGAGCGGAGGGTTACATGATGAGTATCAGAATTCCCTGCTCTTAAGGAATTCATAGTGTGCTGAAAAGTAATAGATGTACAAACAGATCGAGTCCATTTGTGCCTAAGGGCTAGAATGGAGATGTGCATAAGTTATACCTGAGAGACAGCCTTTGAACTTGGGAGGAGAATGAATAAAAGGTAATAGCCTCCTGGAAGAAATTAAGTGTACTCTGAGTATTGAAGAAGAAATAGGGATTGGCTCTAGGTTTTGATGATAGGGAAGGGTATTCCAGGCAGATATATAAGCATTGTGATGATTCATAGGCAACAGAACCTAGTGTATTGAGACCTGTAAGTGTAAGGTATGGGGGGACAAGTGATGAGAGACTGGAATGGCTTGATACCCATCCATCATGCCTACCATAGACAGAGAGCTTAAGAAAAGGTCTCCGAAGCAGAGAGGGATTCCCAAATGAGAGATGGCTTTCATCTCATTCCCAGATGAGAGTTAGGTGAACTCCAACAACTAAATGAATACAGGGGACAGTTTAACCTGGATCCTCTTTCCAACTGTGACTTCTTGCTCTTCAGGCCCAACCGCTGGCCATCCTATCATTTACACTTGGGGCCAAAATAAGGAAAGAACCAGAATAATGAAGCAAACTCAGATTCCTCCATGATTTCTAAATGAGCTGCCCTATCTGAAATAGTGATTGACTTAGACATCCGAAATAAAATAAGGCATCCAAATGACCCCTGGGTTTCCGTTGTATGTGTCCATTATACCTTTATCTCCATAGCAGATACTGAGATATGTCTTTGTGTATCCATATACATATGCATTTTTATATCATCATCTCTTGGAGGTCATGTAACAGAAAGCCAGGGGGACACATGATACACTCCTTTCCCCAAGGTGCAGAGCACCTCTGCTCTCCTCTCTGTTTTAACATGGCTTTATGGACATACAGAATAAGCAGACAACAGTGCAGAAGTCTACCTACAGAACTGCTTTCCAAGCTCAAAAATAAGAGTAGGCACAGGGCAAAATAAGTCTGCATTTTGGCAGACAATTCCTCTTGGTGGCTTATCAGTCAGTGCTAGAATACTCTCACTTCATACTCATTACTGATAAATTTATATCGTACAGATACTTATAAATCTGGTATTATTGTTTCTCAGAAAGATATGTAGGAAAAGAAACTAGCTAAACCTCTGGCAACTTGGTGACCTTGAGCTAAGTGTCCCATAATGCAAACAACATTTATAGTTGAATGTGTTTTGCTGATTGTCTGACTTCCTTTTTGGATTTTTGAATACTCTTGGTGATTTGAGTCCAGGATCATTTTTGTCTTCTGGGTAATGCGCAGTGTCTGTCTTCACTGTTCTTCTGGGACCTCAAGCCCTCAAGTGGTTAACTTCTATGATACCATTCTTGCGATACCAAGTCTTTGGGATCACCAGGGGCTTTTGCAGCAGTAGGCATATAACCACCCCCGCCCCTCCCCCCGCCACCAGAATGTTCACTAAGGGCTGTCATAGAGGCTTTCTGGTTTCCTTGTGCTTTGAGCTGAAATTTTAAGACATGATCACAGTCCTTTCCTTTCTGTGATTATTCCAGTGCATCCAGGAGCAGCCCCCAGGCCCACAGTCCTTACAGCCATCACCACTGCCCTAACAGCTAAGTGCCGCAGCCGTTGGTTCACCCACCACATTAGGTGTGGGAGGCACAACCAACCACCATGATAATTTGATTAACATGATGCAGTTGTTTCCAATGGAGGCAAGATAAGTATCCGTACAAAATTACCCCAGAATCTGACTTTTGAGGGTCTGTCTCATAGGACCAGTTCTGAGCACTGGCATACCAGTTATTTTGATAGAGATAATTTAATACAGGAATCGGTTACCAGTGTAAGAATTTGCCAGGGCTACTTTAACAAATACCACAGACTGGATCAGTTCAACAAAAATAATCTATTTTCTCACAGTTCTGGAGACAAGTCCCAGATCAAAGGTGCTGGAGGTCAGTTTCTTCTGAGGCTTCTCTGTTTGGCTTGTTAATGGCTTCTGGCTATGCCTTCACATGGCCACCCCTCAATCTTCTTTTCTTATAAGGAGACCAGTCACATTGGATGAGGCTCTACCCGTATGAATTCATTCTACCTTCATCATCTCTTTTCAGGCCCTGTTTCCAAGTAGAGTCATGCTTTAGGTAATAGGGCTTTAGGACTTCAACATGTGGGTTTTAGGGGGATGCAATGCAGCCCATAGCAAACAATTATTAGACAGCTGAAAAGACAAGGTGGGAACATTGAAATAACAGAGACAGTAACTCTCAGGAGCAGCTATCCTGCCCTTGGTCTAGAGAAATAAAAGGCAGAGATTAAAGATAACCTAGAAGCTTAGATGACGGAGAAGGCAATGGCTCCCCACTCCAGTACTCTTGCCTGGAAAATCTCACGGACGGAGGAGCCTGGTAGGCTGCAGTCCATGGGGTCTCTAAGAGTCGGGCACGACTGAGCGACTTCACTTTCCCTTTTCACTTTCATGCATTGGAGAAGGAAATGGCAACCCACTCCAGCGTTCTTGCCTGGAGAATCCCAGGGACAGAGGAGCCTGGTGGGCTGCCATCTATGGGGTCGCACATGACTGAAGTGACTTAGCAGCAGCAGCAGCAGCTTAGATAAGGGGCCTTGCAGAAATAGGGTACAGACCTCTGAGGATCAGGGGCTACTGACTGGAACTGGCATCTGCTGGGGGTACGAGGGCACTGGTATTCTGGAACACAGGAAATACTGGAAGGAAAATTCCCTTTCTCCTCCTTCCTCTCCTCCCAATCTCACTTTAATTTCCTCCATAAGTAGATCCTACTAGGTGCCCACTGGTAAAGGACAAATATAACCTGCAATTTGCAGCCCCAGCAATTATATGGTGTGCTATTGAAGGATGGGTTTGAGCTAAAAGACAATAACTTGATAGACAGTATAAGTTCCTTAGCTTCTTTTAAAAAAAAATAATTTTCTGCTCTATCCTCTTGCTTTTCTTACTTAGTAACATGCGAAAACATTGCCAGTGCCCATGCCCTTCTAAAGCATGAACTCTAATGGCTGCATATGTATTCCATCATAGGGGTGAACCATAATTTAACCAACTTCCTATCCTTAGCCATTCGATGTTTTGAAATCTCGTTGTTCTTATCCACAGTAATGCAGCCTGCTAAATTTAAGCACATATCCTTAAATAATCCCTTAGAATAGATTTTTAACTGTAATTACTAAGCCAAGAAACAAACAAAGAAAAAAAGCTTCTAAAGTAAAATCTCACTTTTTCTAAGCTAAGAAAACATGAAACATTTATGGTTCCTTCTGTTCTGGAATATAACGAGGTAAGATTTTACCATCCTAATACACTGGGTACAGGGGAGGGCTTAAATAGTGTCTGATGAATGCAGGCAGAAGAATGGGAATGAAATTATTTCAGAGTGAAACGAAACCTTTCCTTTAAGAAAATCTTTAAAGGCAAGGGGACAATTAATAATATCATCTGCCTCAGTTGGTAGCGATACCGTGTTGTTACTGACTTAATTGAAGTGCGTTCTTAGCAGAACTGATTTTGTAAAGCATTACTCTACATAATCCAATTTGGCTCATTGTTTACGGTTTTGACAAAGGAACAGGCAGGGTTTGTGTCAGTATTTATGGATGGTAGCCTTGTAGGAATTACACTGCCTAGAGGATATTGCTATAAATCTATAACGATGGTTGTTTTTGATTCCATCTTTAGTTTCTGAATTCTAGCCTTCATAATTAGAATTCCATGTCATAAACTATTGGCCTGTGACAATTTTATTTTTCTTCTGGGATGCCTGGATTTTCTGAGGTATGACATGCTTGGCCCTTGTGAAAGATAGAGGTCTTGATGGTTCTGAGCCAGATGTTTGAAGCCCACCTTCCTAACAGAGATTTGATGTGCAAGTTTGAGTACTACCTTCAGAAAATCCGAATCCAAGCCTTTGTCGGATCCCTGAGGGCAATTCCGAGAAAGTTACTACCCCTTGTGCTGGTTTCTCAGTGCTGGAGTATTCTCAGTTTCATAAGACTAAATAAATTGATAAATTCAGCTGATTCAGAGCGTTTACATAATCTTTCCAATGTCAACAGTCATTTAAATTATCCTAACTTTATACTGAATCTCCAAAATCCAATTACTAGCTAATAATAATTGTCAGTTTTAGTTTAAACCTTTAATGATAGGTCACCAGGGATGTGTAGCAGCAGGATTAAATCGCTGTAGACTGTAGCTGTGCCCAGCTTTAAATTACTCGCCTCTTATCTCTGGCTAACAGAGCCACTATATGTTTTGTCACCGTTTTTGCTAAATAGAATAAATGTCACCAAAATTAATTTAGTCTCCCTTAAATTAGCTTCTTAGTGTGATTTCTCACTTCAGTCAAAATTTATTTCTTCAAGAATTTAATTCCCTTCTTCATCTCTTTTATTTGAGACAGTGAGACTGTTTGAGAGCAAATGTCTTTTAATCACTGGTTGGGAAATTTTGAAGCTTTCTTTTCGTTAATAATTGCTGACCCTTTAGGGAGACTGTTAGAGGATATTTTTGTTTTATTTAAGCCATTGTATACTTTTTAAGCAGAGTAGGCTGGATCTTTCTGAAGAGTATCCGAAAAAGTTCTGAACCTTGTTATAGACCAGGAAAGATAAAGTTACCACACAAAAATACTTTTTTTCCACATAAGAGATTTATTCAGCAGGGAGTTTGTAATTAGGTAGTTTAGTTGCTTTTACAACTTTTTAATCATTTTCCAGTATATACCTCTGGCAATAGTTACCCTTTAAGTGAGGCATATGTTTGGAGAGACTGGAAGGATTTTTGAAGTTAAACTTCTCATAGCACACAAGAAAAATACAGATGGGCCACCTAAGTCTGAAATATATCCTAAAGGCAGGATGGTACCACCTGTAGCAAATTCTTTGGTCATCAAGGAAAGTCCCAAGGCATCAAAAGAGTTGAGGGAAGGGAAATTGTTTTTTAAAAGGACACACACAGATATCCATTTCCATAAGGGCAGTGTGAGGAGACCTGTGACCTGCTCCCCAGTGAAACAAGCACAAATGGTGAAGATTATGAAAGAAAGTTAACATCTCTGGATACTGACTTAAGGGAATACAGCAAATAAAGAAACATTTATTTGAGAAAGCCCAATGAAACTAAGACAGTGAGATTCGGTGGTACTTGAATCATGACCCATTCCTTCCCTCCCCTCCTTGGCTTAGTTTGAAGAAAACTCCACAGTGAGCATGTGTGCCAAGAAGGTATGGATCCCTAATCCTCATCTACCAGTCAAGAGATACGGTATCTTATTAAGAGAGTCAGCCTGCCTTCAAGCCAAACTGTAGAGGTCAGATTCCTGGTAAGCACAGCCATAATTGGAGAGGTTCCTTCCTCTACTCAGTACCACTTATGGTGTAGATGCTTTATTCTAAGTGAAGCAGACTAAGAATACCAGGGCTGTAATAACTCTATGAGAACAAAAATCTAAACAAGAGGCTAGTAAATTTACTATAGAGACCTGCAGGAAAAAAGACAGCTAAGAAGAACTCTCCTGCATTCAAAATAGTCATTAAAGACTAGACTCAAAGCTCCTCCTGCCCATGTGCAATTCAGTGGCATTAGTTATATTAACAGTATTGCACAAGCATCACCACTGTATATTTCCTAAACTTTTTCATTACCCTGAGAAGAAAATCTGTAATCATTACACAATAACTCCTCACTCCTGACCCCCAACCCCCACAGTCAACAGGAATTAACCTGTAATTTACCAGAAATGAGAGACAAAAAAGCCAAGTAGTCTGACATATTCAAAATGCTTGGAAATAAAATACTTTTCAAGCAAGAATCTTATATCCAGCAAAACTATCTTTCAAATTTGAAGATGAAATAAATACATTCATTTTGTTTACTAAACAAAAACTGAGTTTTCATTGCTAGCAGACATGTGTTACAAAACTACCAAGTGAAATTCTTCAGACCAAAAGCAGAAGACCCCACACATGAATTCAAAACCACATTAAAATACAACAGCAAAATAGATAATTATATAATAACAAATGGTAATATAGATGCATATTACTTCCCTTTTCTTCTCTTAACTGGTTTTAAAAATAGTATATAAAATCAATGTAGAAAAATGTATTGTGTTTCTACGTACTTGCATTGAACATTCTGAAAGTAAAATTAAGAAAACAATTATATTTAAAATAGTGTGGGTGTGAGGATGGCACTTCTCTCCCACATTGATCTTTCAGATTCAATGCATTGACTTTCTTTCCAATTTCAAAACTTACATAAAACTATAATAATCAAGACAGTGTGATACTAGCACCAGGATAGACATAAAGATCAATGGGATAGAACTGAAAGTTTGGAAAAGAGCCATCACATTTACAGTCATCTTGAATGAATCAGTCAGTCCTAAAGGAAATCAGTCCTGAATATTCATTGGTAGCACTGATGCTGAAGCTGAAACTCCAATACTTTGGCCACCTGATGTGAAGAACTGACTCATTGGAAAAGACGCTGATGCTGGGAAAGATTGAAGGCAGGAGAAGAAGGGGATGACAGAGGATGAGATGGTTGAATGGCATCACCAACCTGATGGACATGAGTTTGAGCAAGCTCCAGGCATTGGTGATGGACAAAGAAGCCTGTCATGCTGCAATCCATGAGGTCACAAAGAGTCAGACATCACTGAGCGACTGAACTGAACTGATTTACAGTCATCTGATTTTTGATGAAGGTATCAAGACAATTCAATGGAGAAAAAACAGTCATTTCAATAAGTATCATTGGAAAAATTAAATAGTCAAATGAAGTAGAATGAAGTTGGGACACTTACCAAGATTTACTCAAAATGAATCAAAGACCTGGACATAACATCTAAGAGTGTAAAAGTCTCAGAAACATGTATAGTATACATCTTTGTAGCCTTGGGATAGGCAGTAGCTTCTTAGATATGACACCAAAATCACAAGGGACAAAAGAAATAAGTTGGACTTTATAAAAATAAAAATCTGTATTCTTCAAAGAACACCATCAACAGAGTGGAAAGACAGCTCATAGAATGGTGGAAAACTCTTTGAAATTATATATCCGATAAAGGACTTGTATTCGTAATATATAAAAACCATAACTCAATAATAAAAGGCAAATATCCCATTTTTGAAATGGGCAAAAGATTTGAATAGATATTTGTTCAAAGAAGATACACAAATTGTCAATAAACACACAACCAGATGCTCAACATTATCAGTCATCAGGGAATTGCTGTTAAAACCTCAGAGATACCAATTCACACCCCCTGCTGCTGCTGCTGATGCTAAGTCACTTCAGTCATGTCCGACTCTGTGCAACCCCATAGATGGCAGCCCACCAGCGTCCCCTGTCCCTGGGATTCTCCAGGCAAGAACACTGGAGTGGGTTGCCATTTCCTTCTCCAGTAGGTGAAAGTGAAAAGTGAAAGTGAAGTTGCTCAGTCGTGTCCGACTCTTCGCAACCCCATGGACTGCAGCCCACCAGGCTCCTCCGTCCATGGGATTCTCCAGGCAAGAGTACTGGAGTGCCTGGAGAATCCCAGGCTCCTCTGTCCATGGGTCACATCCCCTAGGTCACAGCCCCTAGATTGGCTTTAATTTTTTTAAAAAAGACGATAACAATTATAGGCAGGATTGTAGAGGAATTGTAGCCCACATTCACTGTTGCCAGAAATAGGAAATGGTGAATGTGCTCTGAAAACAATTTGATACAAATTGTTTTCAAATTACAAACATAGAGTAACCTTGTAATCTTGCAATTCCACTCCTAGGTATATACCTAGGAGAACTGGAAACAGATGCCCACTCAGAAAAATTTGTGCGTGAATGTTCATAGATACATTATTCATGAGAGCTCCCCTAAAGTGGAAATAAATGATGGACTTGATTAAAAAATATTATCCACATGATAGTGTATTTGACAATTAAAATAAATGAGTTATTGATGTATGCTATGACCTGGATGAACCTTGAAAACATTAAACTAAGTGGATGAACCCAGTTATAAAGTCCACATATAGGATAATTATATTATCGATACAGAATCTATATAAATAGATTAGTGGTTGCCTAAAGCAGAGGGGATTGGGAGAAAGTGAAGAATGACTATAATGGGCAAAAGATTTCCTTTTGGACTGATGAAGATGTTCTTAAATTGTGATGATGATTGCATAACTGCATATATAAAGGAACTTCCATGTATCCTTTAAAATAGTGAATATTATGCTGTGTTTATTATGTCTCAGTAAAGTTTTTATTTAAGAAAACAGCTAAAATTTAGTCAGAAAACATCGATTTAATCCTCTATTTGCATTTTTCTGCCAGTATGACTTTAGACAATGTGCATTATTAGGCCTTAATTTCATTATCTGTAAGACAATAGCTTGGACTAAAAAGTTCTAAGGAAAAACTTGACGAAGTGGGACAGAGGAGAGGGGCTTGGTAAGGAGTTACAGTAACCAAGAAGGTTCCTCCCACACAGAGCCAGCTTCGCAGGTCCACCCCATGTAGTCACACAGGGCCCCTTACTCAGAAGGTCCAGAGCTTGGCTTAATTCTCTGTTGTTTCCATCTTGAATTTCTTATTTTAAACATTGAGTCACGCATTTTTATGAGGCACTGGGCCCCACGAATTATGTGAACAGTTCTAATCCTACAGGTAATGAGAAAGGGCTGGGGTTCCTTTAACATCCTGCAGTGCACAGGACAGCTCTGTACATGGTGAGTTAATTTCCTTGTCCAGAACACCCTGATGAGAAACACTGATTGCTAAGGAATGGTTGAACTCTGAAGTCCTGCGGTTTTTAACTAGCCTACTAGAAACTAATCTGAAAACTTCAAGCATAGTATGTATTCTTCAGGAAAGTCACCTTGATTTATTTCATGTACCTAAAAGAAAAGTGGAGAGGGTCCAAGGCACTTAGGGGTTTTGTACCTGGTTTTGTTTCCTGAGATTGATGATATACTCTGTATGAACCATCTTTGCTTAGCCCTGCTTCTCTTCCATGAGCTGGCCTGTCAAAATTTAGACAGTTACAGCATCCATCAGCTTGTTTTATTTCTGATATTAGGAGATCCCTTAAGAAATTCCCAACTTGGTAGGCTCTGTGGCAGAAGCAATTCTGATTCCCAGAGAATTTCTTCGTTGTTGTTGTTGTTGGGGGTATAATTGCTGTACATTGCTGGGCTAGTTTCCGCTATGCAGTGAAGTAAACCAGCTGTATGTATACCTATTTCTTGTTCCTCGTTTCCTATACATGTTCTTCCCTCTCCTCCTCTCCTCTCATCCCACCCATCTAGGTCACCACAGAGCACTGAGCTGAGCTCCCAGTGCTGTATAGCAGGTTCCCGTGAACTATCTGTTTTAACATATGAGTGCACGTATGTCATCTCCCAATTCCTCTCAGGACCTCCCATGCCCACCCGTCCATTCTCTATGTTTTCATCTCTATTCCTGCCCTCCAAATAGGTTTATCTGTACCATCTTCTAGATTCCACATATATGCATTAATATACAACATTTGTTTTTTTGTTGAACAATGAATTTCTAAGCTGATGGCTTTCCTCAGGTTGATTCAGCTGATTTTTCCATTGGTCTTTAAGGTTGATTTTGATTATCCCAGCTTTTACAAGTGAGGAAACAATCTCAGAAACTTTAATAGGGAAAGATTAGAAAAATATAGTGGGTCTTCTTTTTTCTCAACTGCTCTCAGATGAAATATGAAATCTGTAGACAGCTCTTTGCTTCACTGTCTTTTTCCCAAACATAATAGGTCTTACTAGAAGAATTGCTATTGGAACCAACTGACATATGATTATGATACCATTATACACTTGTACAATTATAAAACCATATGATGGTATTTTCATATTGCACCAAGACTTATTATATGCCCAGGTTGAATATTTTAATGCTGTATTTGGGACAAATATACTGAATTGAAAAGTGAAAGATTTATCCATTCCAGTACTCTTCCCTGGAAACTCCCATGGACGCAGGAGCCTGGTGGGCTGCAGTCCATGGGGTCGCAGGGAGTTGGACACGACTGAGCGACTTCACTTTCACTTTTCACTTTCATGCACTGGAGAAGGAAATGGCAACCCACTCCACCGTTCTTGCCTGGAGAATCCCAAGGACGGAGGAGCCTGGTAGGCTGCCGTCTATGGGGTCGCACAGAGTCAGACAAGACTGAAGCGATTTAGCAGCAGCAGCAGCAGAGTAGTATATTAGATATGGAAAAAATTTTAAAGAACTCCAATGCCAGCTCACACATTTTACCAATGTTGTCAAATCTAGGTAGGTTTAATATCTTACCTAGTTTCACATAATTGATGCATGATATCAATGACAAAGTCAGGGATATAATTATGAAATAAAGTGAATTCTGGATTCATCAGTCTTTCTAAACATAACCTTTCTCTCTGGTCAGTTATGTCTACTTGAACTGACAAGAATAACCAATTTGATGGTTTGACAGATCTCTTCTTCAGTAGGAATAACTTGTGTGAGATTTACACAGGATGTGAATATCGGGTATGTGTGAGTTGTAGCCTTTTGAGCATCATCTCAATGCAGAGTTGTCTTCTTTGAAAAGGACTTCAACTTTTATAGAAGAATCCAGGAAAAATAATTTCCCCACAAGTTAAAAGAACAGATTGCAGGCAATTCATGTATGTCGAAGGAACAAGGAATTCTACCACTGGGGCAGGAATGAACGGGGAGAAAATTGAAAATAAAGTATTTAGAAAGGTTAGGAAAATGTTATAATTCCTGCTAACAGGGCACGTTAGAGCCTTGTTTGTTTTTTCCTGTACTTTGGGGATACATCAAGATGTGAAGAAGGGAAGTTTAATAACTTCACTTGGATTTGAAACACTGCTCCTTGCTATCTCTCTTTTTTCTACAACTTTATTAAATGTTTAAGACCTGATAGTCAAAACTTGTTGGTGCTTTATTTAGTTATCACTTTTTTTCCCTTTAATTCTATAGGGCACATCTCTGATACTGTGTTTAATTCTAAGACTGTAACCCTGGTAAGTTAGCCGTAGGGGTTCCTTCTCAGCCTCAGTGCAGAGCCCAAAATAACCTTTCCTCGGCCTGACTCCTCTGATGAGTGAACTTAACACATTTATGACAGAAATAAAGACTGGCTCCCTCAACCCCCCAGTTTCCTGAGATATAATTAGCATATTGCAAGCATTACTTTAAGCTGTATAATAATTTGATATTTGTATAAATATTACCAGAGCAACTTTAGTTAAAATCAATCACTTCATATATCTACCAGATTTTTTCTTGTGATTAGAGCTTTTAAGATCTACTCTCTTAGCAACTTTCAAATATACAATGCAGTAATGCTCACTGCAGTCACCATGCTATGCATTGCGTCACCAGAACTTATGCATGTTGTAACTGCAGTTTTGTCCCCTTTGAGTACCTTTACCCATTTAGCCCATCCCACCACTTCCCCCACCTCTGGTAACTACCGATTTGTCCTTTGTTTATATGAGTTCTATTTTCTTAGATTCCGTATACAGGTGAGATCATACAGTATTTTTTTTTCTGTCTAGCTTACTTCACTTAGCTTGATTTCCACAAGGTCTGTCCCTGTTGTTGTAAATGGAAGAATTTCCTAGTTTGTTATGGCTATACAATATTCCATTGTAGATACAGTATACCATATATACCAATATATACCGTATTTTCCTTATTCTTTCATCCATTGATAGGTCATTTCCACAACTTGGTTGTTGAAAATAATGTTGCGGTGAATATGGAGGTAACGTAGTCATTTTATTTCCTGTGATATAGGCCCAGAAGTAGAATTTCTGGATCATATGGCACTTTCAGTTTTAACTTTTGAGGCATCCCCATGCTGATCCCCACAGTGGCTGTATCAGTTTATATTCCTACCAGCAGTATGCAAGGCTACCTTATTCTCCATGTCCACCCCAACACTTGATATCTCTTATTTTTTTATGACAGACATTCTGAGAGATGTGAGGTGATACCTCATTACTGTTTTGGTCCGTGTTTCCCTGGTGATTTGTGATAACGAGCACCTTCTTATGTATCTGTTGACAATTCCTATGTCTTCGTTAGAAAAATATCTAGTTCCTCTGACAAAGTTTAATTATATAGTGTGTTTTGTTGTTGTTATTGTTTATTTATTTGAGTCCTTCATATATCTCAGATAGTAGCACCTTTTCAGAGATATGGTCTGCAAATATTCCATTCCATAGGTTATCTTTTCATCTTATTGTTTCCTTTGCTGTGCAGAAGTCTTTTAGTTCGATGTAGCCCCATTTATTTATTTTTGTCTTTGTTGCTTGTGCTTTGGTATCATTCAAAAAGATCTTTACCAAGAGCTATGTCAAGGAGTTTTTCCCTTATGTTTTCTTCTAGGAATTTCATGATTTCAAATCTTACTTTCAAATTCAAGTTAATATTTATACACAGNATTATACACTTGTACAATTATAAAACCATATGATGGTATTTTCATATTGCACCAAGACTTATTATATGCCCAGGTTGAATATTTTAATGCTGTATTTGGGACAAATATACTGAATTGAAAAGTGAAAGATTTATCCATTCCAGTACTCTTCCCTGGAAACTCCCATGGACGCAGGAGCCTGGTGGGCTGCAGTCCATGGGGTCGCAGGGAGTTGGACACGACTGAGCGACTTCACTTTCACTTTTCACTTTCATGCACTGGAGAAGGAAATGGCAACCCACTCCACCGTTCTTGCCTGGAGAATCCCAAGGACGGAGGAGCCTGGTAGGCTGCCGTCTATGGGGTCGCACAGAGTCAGACAAGACTGAAGCGATTTAGCAGCAGCAGCAGCAGAGTAGTATATTAGATATGGAAAAAATTTTAAAGAACTCCAATGCCAGCTCACACATTTTACCAATGTTGTCAAATCTAGGTAGGTTTAATATCTTACCTAGTTTCACATAATTGATGCATGATATCAATGACAAAGTCAGGGATATAATTATGAAATAAAGTGAATTCTGGATTCATCAGTCTTTCTAAACATAACCTTTCTCTCTGGTCAGTTATGTCTACTTGAACTGACAAGAATAACCAATTTGATGGTTTGACAGATCTCTTCTTCAGTAGGAATAACTTGTGTGAGATTTACACAGGATGTGAATATCGGGTATGTGTGAGTTGTAGCCTTTTGAGCATCATCTCAATGCAGAGTTGTCTTCTTTGAAAAGGACTTCAACTTTTATAGAAGAATCCAGGAAAAATAATTTCCCCACAAGTTAAAAGAACAGATTGCAGGCAATTCATGTATGTCGAAGGAACAAGGAATTCTACCACTGGGGCAGGAATGAACGGGGAGAAAATTGAAAATAAAGTATTTAGAAAGGTTAGGAAAATGTTATAATTCCTGCTAACAGGGCACGTTAGAGCCTTGTTTGTTTTTTCCTGTACTTTGGGGATACATCAAGATGTGAAGAAGGGAAGTTTAATAACTTCACTTGGATTTGAAACACTGCTCCTTGCTATCTCTCTTTTTTCTACAACTTTATTAAATGTTTAAGACCTGATAGTCAAAACTTGTTGGTGCTTTATTTAGTTATCACTTTTTTTCCCTTTAATTCTATAGGGCACATCTCTGATACTGTGTTTAATTCTAAGACTGTAACCCTGGTAAGTTAGCCGTAGGGGTTCCTTCTCAGCCTCAGTGCAGAGCCCAAAATAACCTTTCCTCGGCCTGACTCCTCTGATGAGTGAACTTAACACATTTATGACAGAAATAAAGACTGGCTCCCTCAACCCCCCAGTTTCCTGAGATATAATTAGCATATTGCAAGCATTACTTTAAGCTGTATAATAATTTGATATTTGTATAAATATTACCAGAGCAACTTTAGTTAAAATCAATCACTTCATATATCTACCAGATTTTTTCTTGTGATTAGAGCTTTTAAGATCTACTCTCTTAGCAACTTTCAAATATACAATGCAGTAATGCTCACTGCAGTCACCATGCTATGCATTGCGTCACCAGAACTTATGCATGTTGTAACTGCAGTTTTGTCCCCTTTGAGTACCTTTACCCATTTAGCCCATCCCACCACTTCCCCCACCTCTGGTAACTACCGATTTGTCCTTTGTTTATATGAGTTCTATTTTCTTAGATTCCGTATACAGGTGAGATCATACAGTATTTTTTTTTCTGTCTAGCTTACTTCACTTAGCTTGATTTCCACAAGGTCTGTCCCTGTTGTTGTAAATGGAAGAATTTCCTAGTTTGTTATGGCTATACAATATTCCATTGTAGATACAGTATACCATATATACCAATATATACCGTATTTTCCTTATTCTTTCATCCATTGATAGGTCATTTCCACAACTTGGTTGTTGAAAATAATGTTGCGGTGAATATGGAGGTAACGTAGTCATTTTATTTCCTGTGATATAGGCCCAGAAGTAGAATTTCTGGATCATATGGCACTTTCAGTTTTAACTTTTGAGGCATCCCCATGCTGATCCCCACAGTGGCTGTATCAGTTTATATTCCTACCAGCAGTATGCAAGGCTACCTTATTCTCCATGTCCACCCCAACACTTGATATCTCTTATTTTTTTATGACAGACATTCTGAGAGATGTGAGGTGATACCTCATTACTGTTTTGGTCCGTGTTTCCCTGGTGATTTGTGATAACGAGCACCTTCTTATGTATCTGTTGACAATTCCTATGTCTTCGTTAGAAAAATATCTAGTTCCTCTGACAAAGTTTAATTATATAGTGTGTTTTGTTGTTGTTATTGTTTATTTATTTGAGTCCTTCATATATCTCAGATAGTAGCACCTTTTCAGAGATATGGTCTGCAAATATTCCATTCCATAGGTTATCTTTTCATCTTATTGTTTCCTTTGCTGTGCAGAAGTCTTTTAGTTCGATGTAGCCCCATTTATTTATTTTTGTCTTTGTTGCTTGTGCTTTGGTATCATTCAAAAAGATCTTTACCAAGAGCTATGTCAAGGAGTTTTTCCCTTATGTTTTCTTCTAGGAATTTCATGATTTCAAATCTTACTTTCAAATTCAAGTTAATATTTATACACAGTGTATAAGATAGAAATCTTGTTTCACTATTCTGCTTGTAATTGTCTAGTTTCCCCAACAGCATTTCTTGACCGGAGTGTTGTTTCCCTTTGGGGTATTATTGACTTCCTTTAGCTAATATTAGTTGATCATATATGCAGTGATTTATTCGCGGGCTCTTTATTCTGTTCCATTCCTGCGCCAGCGCAGCCACTGCTCCTTGGACATGCGTTGCTCTTCCCGGCCGCCGTCCCTGGCCTCGGGCACCAGGTGGCTCCTTCCTGTTGCCGCCCCTGACTTCATATGTGGGGTGGCTCCTCGATCGCCCCTGACCTCGGACACGGGGTGGCTCCTCCTTGCCACCGCCCCTGACCTCCGATGCGGGGTAGCTCCTCTTGGCCGCGCTGAATGTGCCAGCTGTCACAGCCACTTGCGGTGAGTGCAGTGAGGAGATACCCTTCGTCCAAGGTAAGGAGCAGCCACTGCGCTTTGCTGGATAAGCCATGAAGAGGTACCCCACGCCCAAGGTGTAAGAGAAACCCAAGTAAGATGGTAGGTATTGCAAGAGGGCATCAGAGGGCAGACACACTGAAACCATNTGCGAAGAGTTGAGTCATTGGAAAAGACTCTGATGCTGGGAGGGATTGGGGGCAGGAGGAGAAGGGGACAACCGAGGATGAGATGGCTGGATGGCATCACTGACTCGATGGACATGAGTCTGAGTGAACTCTAGGAGTTGGTGATGGACAGGGAGGCCTGGCGTGCTGTAGTTCATGGGGTCGCAGAGAGTTGGACACAACTGAGCGACTGAACTATTCTGTTCCACAGGTCGATGTCCAGTTTTTATTGCAGTCCCAGTACTGAATATGAATAGCAGGATATTTATACTCAGTTCTATCTGTCCCCTGTGAAATTGCTATCATTTATTTCACTAATACATATGCTATAATCATGTGTGAGTGCCTGTGAAGTCTCCTCAGTGATGTCCTACTCTTTGCGACTCTATGGACTGTAGCCCGCCAGGCTCCTCTTTCTATGGGATTCCCCAGGCAAGAACACTGGAGTGGTTTCTGTGCCCTCGTCCAGGGGATCTTCCCTACCCAGGGATCGAACCCATGTCTTTTATTGGCTGGAAGGTTCTTTACCACTAGTGCCATCTGTTGGCTTCTTTTAAGTCTTAAATACAGGTCAGGTCTCCAAAGGCATTTTAACTATTTTAGGTTCTTTTCATTTATGTATAAGTTTTAGAATTTGCCAAATTCTCAAAGAAATTTCTGCAGGGATTTTGATTGATGTTTTATAGATCAGTTTGGGTAGCACTGAAATATTAATGATATTGATTATTCAAATCCAATTGCAAGTTTTATATTTCCAATTAGTTCAATTCAGTCGCTCAGTCGTGTTCGACTCTTTGAGACTCCATGAATTGCAGCACACCAGGCCTCCCTGTCCATCACCAACTCCTGGAGTTTGCTCAAACTCACATCCATCGAGTCTATTTAATTTCATTCAGGAATGTGTGTTTTCAATTTACAGGCCGATCCCTTAGTATTTCATGTTTTTATGCTATGCTTAATTTCAATTTGGTTGTTGCTTTTATGTGTAAATTCAGTAGATTTTTGTATATTCATCTTNCTCCCTGTCCATCACCAACTCCTGGAGTTTGCTCAAACTCACATCCATCGAGTCTATTTAATTTCATTCAGGAATGTGTGTTTTCAATTTACAGGCCGATCCCTTAGTATTTCATGTTTTTATGCTATGCTTAATTTCAATTTGGTTGTTGCTTTTATGTGTAAATTCAGTAGATTTTTGTATATTCATCTTGTACACAGCTACTTTTATAAACCCATTTTTACTTCCAACAGCTTATTTCTGTATATACTATGTGATTTTCTATACAGATGATCTTGTCTTTTGCAAAGAAAGGCAGTTTTATATATTCTTTTTTTTCTGTTTCATCCCTTAAAATGTTAAATGTTGAACAGAATTTGTAAAAGTGGCCTTCCCTGGTTCCTGATCTTAGGGAGAATTTTTAGTTCACATTTATTTTATTTAATGTAAATAGTGCTATTGAGGCTGTACATTTTTTCTTGAATGAATTTTCATGTTTTGTATTTACCAAAGATTTAGTTATTTTACTTCATTTGTTGAAATTATTGGCATTTATAAAGTTCTATTGTCTTTTTAAATTTCAGTATTAATCTGTATTACTGTTACTTCTTTCATCCTTGGTATTGCTAATTTAAGTGTTCTCTCATTTTTTCTGATTCAGTCTGACTAGAGGCATATGGTTTTATTGATCTTTTTTAAGAGCATCTTTGATTTTCTTTTCTTTTTTTGTTCTCAATTTTATTAATATTTGCTTTTATTTTTATTATTTCTTTCCTACTTGCTTTCATTTTAGTTTTCTCTTTTTAAAGTTTTTTTAAGTTAGTGAAGTGAAAGTTGCTCAGTCATGTCCGACTCTTTTTTTGACCCCATGGACTATATACAATCCATGGAATTCTTCAGGCCGAATACTGGAGTGGGAAGCCTTTTCCTTCACCATGAGATCTTCCCAACCCAGGGATCGAACCCAGGTCTTCCACATTGCAGGCGGATTCTTTACCACCTGAGTCACAAGGGAAGCCCTGAGTTAGAGGGGAAGGCACTGATTTGAGACCTATTTTTTCTAATATTGATCTTTAGTCCTATAAATTTTGTTCTAAATAATATTTCAGATCCATTCCCCAAATTTTGATATATTATTTTAATTAGTTTTTTAAATTTCCAGTTTGATTTCTTTCTTGAATTATAGTTTTATTTAATATTTTGTTTCTAAATATATTCAGATTTTTCAGTTAGCTTTATCTTATTTACTTCTGATTTAATTTTTTGCCACATAATGTACTGTTTCCATTGCATCTTTTAAAAAAAAGATCTCTCATTGACCAAATATTTTTAATTTTGATGGGGTCTAAAATATCAAATTGTCCTGTTATGAATTGTGCTTTGGTCTCAACCCTATAAATTCTGCCTAGTTCTCTATTCCAAATATCTTTTGGGGGAATTAGGGAGTTTTATTACATTCTGCATTTAAGCTGATGATTCCCATTGTTAAATTTGTATACAGTATGAGGTTTATTTTCAAAATGTGTTTCTGCTTCACTTTTCACCTCTGCTTTTCAGTTATTTATTTAGTGTAATCCATAGTTCTTTAATGGAGAAGGAAATGGCAACCCACTCCAGTACTCTTGCCTGGAGAATCCCATGGAGGGAGGAGCCTGGTAGGCTATAGTCCATGGGGTCGCAAAGAGTCAGACACGACTGAGCGAATTTACTTACTTACTTATGAGGTTTTGAGGTGTGTGTTTGTTTGTTTGGGCTAGTAAATGTCCAGTTGCCTTCAGCATCATTTATTGTAAATACTCTTCATTCTCCATTGAATTGTTTTGCTCCATTTAAAAAAATCAATTGTTCATATTTGTGTGGATCTTTTTCTGGGTTGTCTGTACTGTACCAGTGATAAATCTATCTTTCCAGCAATAATACATATTTCCATAATAAACTTTAATATTCAAAAGAGTGATTTCTCCTATTTTATTCTTTTAAAAATTGTTTTAACTATTCTAACTCCTTTCCTTTTGGATAAATATTAATGTAAGCTTGCCTATGCCTATGAAGATATTTGTTGAGATTTTTATAGGTATTAAACCGATAGATCAGTTTAGGAAGAATGACGTTTTAACTACAATGGGTCTTCAAATCCATGAACATGGTATCCATCTCCAAGTGAACAGAATTTTTAAAAATTACTTTTAACAACTTTTTGTAATTTTCATCATAAAGATCTTTTATGTATCTCATTAAACTTATACCTAAGTATTTCATATTCTTTCAGCAGTTTTAAATAGCACGGAATTATTGAGTTCGGATTTCATTTACTCATTTTCAGCATGTAGAGAATGGTATTGATTTTTCCGTGTCAGTCTTATACCTGCCATTTTATTGAACTCACTTATTCTAGGAGTTATTTTATAGATTCAGTGGGGCTTTCTAAATAGCCAGTCATGTTGTCTNCATAATGTACTGTTTCCATTGCATCTTTTAAAAAAAAGATCTCTCATTGACCAAATATTTTTAATTTTGATGGGGTCTAAAATATCAAATTGTCCTGTTATGAATTGTGCTTTGGTCTCAACCCTATAAATTCTGCCTAGTTCTCTATTCCAAATATCTTTTGGGGGAATTAGGGAGTTTTATTACATTCTGCATTTAAGCTGATGATTCCCATTGTTAAATTTGTATACAGTATGAGGTTTATTTTCAAAATGTGTTTCTGCTTCACTTTTCACCTCTGCTTTTCAGTTATTTATTTAGTGTAATCCATAGTTCTTTAATGGAGAAGGAAATGGCAACCCACTCCAGTACTCTTGCCTGGAGAATCCCATGGAGGGAGGAGCCTGGTAGGCTATAGTCCATGGGGTCGCAAAGAGTCAGACACGACTGAGCGAATTTACTTACTTACTTATGAGGTTTTGAGGTGTGTGTTTGTTTGTTTGGGCTAGTAAATGTCCAGTTGCCTTCAGCATCATTTATTGTAAATACTCTTCATTCTCCATTGAATTGTTTTGCTCCATTTAAAAAAATCAATTGTTCATATTTGTGTGGATCTTTTTCTGGGTTGTCTGTACTGTACCAGTGATAAATCTATCTTTCCAGCAATAATACATATTTCCATAATAAACTTTAATATTCAAAAGAGTGATTTCTCCTATTTTATTCTTTTAAAAATTGTTTTAACTATTCTAACTCCTTTCCTTTTGGATAAATATTAATGTAAGCTTGCCTATGCCTATGAAGATATTTGTTGAGATTTTTATAGGTATTAAACCGATAGATCAGTTTAGGAAGAATGACGTTTTAACTACAATGGGTCTTCAAATCCATGAACATGGTATCCATCTCCAAGTGAACAGAATTTTTAAAAATTACTTTTAACAACTTTTTGTAATTTTCATCATAAAGATCTTTTATGTATCTCATTAAACTTATACCTAAGTATTTCATATTCTTTCAGCAGTTTTAAATAGCACGGAATTATTGAGTTCGGATTTCATTTACTCATTTTCAGCATGTAGAGAATGGTATTGATTTTTCCGTGTCAGTCTTATACCTGCCATTTTATTGAACTCACTTATTCTAGGAGTTATTTTATAGATTCAGTGGGGCTTTCTAAATAGCCAGTCATGTTGTCTGCAAATAGAGGTGTTTTATTTCTTCTTTTCCAGTGTATATACCTTTCACTGTTACCTTGATTTGTTGCCTTTCAAGATTTGCTTTTGAGTTTTGCTAGTTGGCACAAAAGCTGCCTTAATCTAGGGACAATTTTTCCCTACTGTTGAGCTGGTATCCTCTGGGTACTCTGTCCATAGCCCCATGATTGAATAGGTTTTCCATTCTAGGTGGTGGGAATATGAACTCTTCTCAGCTCTGTGTAATGTCTTGGGATTATTCCTTGTGTTCCTTGCAGGTGGTTTTCTTCCAAGACACGTGTAATTGCCTTATACACATGCCCTGGCCAGCTAAAGACTTGAGGCTGATTATCTGCCATTTCCCAGATCTCTTTCAGCGCAGCTCTTTCCTCTTCAGTAGTCTACCCTTTGAAGTTTAGCTAATTTGACTTCTTGCTCCTAGCACCACCTCTTCTGTTCAGAGAAACTGTGGGCTCCACTTGGGTCCCTGTTTCCTGTTGTGTGACCTGGAAATTCTCTTTGGGCAGTAAATTAAACAACCCTGGAAATTACTTCATCTGTTTCCCCTCCCTTAGTGCAAACCATCCAGCACTACCATATGTTGAATGATTGAAAACTTTTCTTTCATACATTTTGTTCAATGTGTTAGCTGTTTGAGGTGTTGAGGGGTAAATTCGCTCCCTGTTACCCTTCTTGATTGGATTTGAAAGTATCAGAAAACCCTCTTTTCACCCAGCGTCTCCTTGATAGCTCATTGCTTATCGATTATTGTGCTTCAGAGTCTTCCATGTGCCTGCAAGCAAGAGAGATCAGCCGAGCCATCTTCGTAAGGAAACTTTAGTGTTTCCTAAGTCTCCTGGCCCTGGTGCTTCCTTTGGGGGACAATGCCTACAGGATCTAAATGTGGATGCTTGTTCCACCAAGAAGATATGCATATCTGGCTAAGAAGTTTATGTTTAAAAAGGTCTGGGTGTACTCTGCTAAGTATAGAAACTAGAGAGAGCACTGAGTTGGCAAGCATAACAGGGAGAAAGAGGCTTTGATGTTGTATACTGACTTTTAGATTATCTAAGAAGATATTCCTTCTATTCATTAACTTTCAATTGGTGGTGGGTTGGGGGTACAAGCTTCTTGCTTTCCAGTGCCCTGAACAGATTCATTATGGTGAGTTTCATGGGTTATATGAGGAAAATAATAATTTGAAAGAAACAAGTAAGTATTTTGATAACTATAATTATATCAGGAGCTTTAAATTGTCCCCTTTTCTTCACCCAGTTCCTTAACAACACCTAACTGCAATTCATGGGGTCGCAAAGAGTTGGACACAGCTGAGCAGCTGAACTGAACTGAACAGAATGGGAGGGTATGCTTCCATGGCCCTAGTCCTTTTCTTTCTTATAAAAAAGTTCAACCTTTCTTTTTATATCTTTATCTTATATATTTTAAGCAAGCAGATGGAACACAATGCTGCCTACAGTCTTACAGCCCACATATACCTAGGCCTATATTTATGGTCAGTATTTACGGTAACACAGAATCCTGATCTGGTTTGACATTCCAGAATTATACAGGAGTTGCCACTCCTCATACCATTGTTTCTGGTGGGACTCTTAAAGACTGATATAGAAAATACTGCCTTCCTCAGGCAACTCAAGCCCCACCCTGCCCTTCATGTCTTATCTTCCAGCCTGCCCACAACTACAAGTCAAGTAAATCCTCCCTGGTTCTGTTCCAGTGTTGTGATGGTGAAGGTGTCAGACTATATTCTCTTCCTTCTACTTCCCTCCTGTTTTTGAAGAGGAGATGGATCAACCAACTAATTTACATCTTGAACTGGCCCCAAATAATGTATTTATAGTTGGAACCAAGTCTTCGTGCTTTCTTAATGAAAACCATGGAATTAGAGGCAGCTCTGGAGCTGACATTGCATTTGAGTTAAAATCTGGCATCTCCACACCATTGACAAGTCTGACAGCTGGACCAGCAATCACCTCATCACATCTCTCAGTTGTGTCTCTCCTGGTTTTTGGCATCCTTCCTGTCTAAATTTTTATCAGATGAGCACTTTTCCTTGGCAAGCACTTTAAATGCCTTCAACTTGTTTTATCTCTGAACTGTTACCCCTTGCCCTCAGATGTCATTTCTCACATGTATGACTGGAGGAGATTCGGAACAAATTAGTTAAGAATGTAGCTTCAGAGAGCAGTTCCCTTTGGCCTCCCCCCCCCCAACTTTTTTTTTCTTCCAGACTATCAGAGCTTCCTTTTGAGAACTCCATGGACATTTATTAATTTCAGAAAAGCCCGCTGCATGGGCTTGTACAGTGGAACAACTGTTAGTGAGTTTTGATTGTGACACCTCAGGGCTAGCTCTGCCTGTACTCAGCCATCAGCATTGTTTTCTTTGGCTTTGCTTCATTCACAATAATCAAGAACTGGAGGCTGTGAGCAGCAAGGAGCAAGCCTCAAAGTCCTCTCATAAATTCCAGCCAAATACTATGTTTGGAAGCTCCTCAAGATTAATGACAACCCTCAGCTGTTTAGGGCTGATCTGAGACCCAAGAAGAGGTGGCATTCATGCTCTCTTCAGTATTTCCATTTATAGAGATGGGAGATGGTCTTCAAGTCCTGAGAGCCGGAATGTGGGCCTGTTCAGTGGGCCACCTGCCTGTGTGATCAGCTCCTCCCACCTGGCATGCAAGGCCCTCTAAAGTTTACCCCCACTCTCTTCCTCTAAAAATTCACAACTTTTTGTCAGCCTTATCAAGTCTTTGCACCTGCAATAAACATACCTGGAGTTTTTCTTACCTGATGCATTGGGGACTGAACAATGATGCATGGGAGTAATGCAGCCCTTTGAAAGCTGAAAAATAAATTGATTATTTAGTAAACAACAGAGAGATAATTAAAAAGAAATCCATAAAAGCTAAATAGATGGCTCTGTCTCTCCTGGGTCACAGTTTGCCCTGGAATTTTGGCATCTTCATCTTTCCATCTGTGCTTGCAACTGAAATGACTCCTTCTTCAACCCTTGTTTTTTCCTCAGTTAGGGGAGAGAGAGAGCAGAGAAGGCAATGGCACCCCACTCCAGTACTCTTGCCTGGAAAATCTCATGGATGGAGGAGCCTGGTAGGCTGCAGTCCATGGGGTCGCGAAGAGTCGGACACGACTGAGCGACTTCACTTTCACTTTTCACTTTCACCCATTGGAGAAGGAAATGGCAACCCACTCCAGTGCTCTTGCCTAGAGAATCCCAGGGACGGGGGAGCCTGGTGGGCTGCCATCTATGGGGTCGCCCAGAGTCGGACACGACTGAAGCGACTTAGCAGCAGCAGCAGGGGAGAGAGAGATTGTCTGGCTTCCCTATGGAGAGGAAAAGACAGTTAAATAAGTAAGAAATTTCCTTCAGCCTATTTGTAAGCCTTACAAGTTGATGCTGGGCAGGCCACAAGCTCCAGAGAGGAAACAACAACAGTATCATCACCAGCAATCATTGCTGTCATCGGCAGCAGCAGTGTGTGCCACACTTTCTAGAACATTTATATGTGCCAGACACAATTCTTTTAAAAATAGTTTTATTGAGATATAATTCACATATAATAAAATTCACTCAGTTAAAGTGTAACAGTATAGTTCTTTTTAATAGATTTACAGAGCTGTACACTTGTCACCATTATGTAATTTTAGGACATTTTCCCTATCCCAGAAAGGAATCCTCAACTCATTTCAGATCACTCTCCATTCCCCATATACTCTCCAACCCCTGTCAACCAGCCATCTGCTTTCTATCTCTATAGATTTTCCAGTTCTGGATTTCATATGAATAGAATCATAGAATGTGGTCTTTTGTGACTGGCTTTGAATGTCACTTAGTATGATGTTCTCAAGGTTCATCTACGCTATCATATACATGAATACTTCAGCCCTTTTTCTAGATAGTAATAGTCAATTTCATGAGTGTACTACATCTTCATCCATGGATATAACCTAAGCTGAGTTATCACCCAAACTGTGTTATCCAAATTAACATCACAAATTAATATTATGTACCTCCTGATATAATGGAGTGAAAAAGCACCAGCATGTTATTCTTTTCAAGTATGCATTACCTTAATTTACTCGTGAAGAAACATCTAAAAAGTCCACATTGAGGGACATTTCATAAAAATAAATGCCCAGTACTTTTAAAAAATGTGTCTTGTAAAACAAAGAAAGAATGGGCAACTGCTCCAGATTAAAGGAGACTAAGGAGATGTGTTGACGAAATGAAATGAGTGACCCTGGGTTGGATCCTCTACCAAAAAAAAAGAATATTGGTGCAACAACAGGAAAATTTTGGGTAAGGTATTTATAGGAGACAATTGTATTGTGTTAATGTTTGATAATTATACTGTGTTTATATAAGATGTTAATATTGGGGGGCTCTGAAAGAATTCTTTTGACTAATTTTTCAACTTTTTGTGAGTTGGAAATTAATTCAAAATGAAAAATTTTTTTTTAATTATAGTGCAGAGTATCTAACAAATCTCTAACAAGGTGAAATCCAAGTGTCTATCAATTAATGGACGGATGAACATTCATGAACTGCAGTGTGCCAGACTTCCCTGTCCACAAATGTTTATATCAACATTATTCGTAGTAGCCAAAACAAAAAAAGGAAACAACCCAACTCCAAATATATTAGTATATCCATACAATGGAATATTACTGAGTCAAAAAAAAGCACTGAACTACTCATACACAAAACGGCATGGAAAAATCTCAAAAATATATGCATAGTGGAAGAAAGTGTAAAAGTGTTCTTCGCTGTGTCATGTCCGATTCATTGCCACCCTCTGGACTGTAGCCTGCTAGACTCCTCTGTCCATATATCTATTTGTGAGTTTTATCCACTTGAAAGTTGTGGTTTTGCCTTTGAATTTAATAATCATCCTGTTGGAGGATACTTTGAGACTATCTAAGTGGTCTGTTTCTCGTCAGAGTCTCATCATCAGTCTTAGCATCCCTTGGCGGTACTTCCCTGCAACAGTATTACTGTGGTTTTGCCAAATGGTTGTCTTTCTACTTCCATCACTCCTCCCATATTTATTAGTTGAAAGTTTGTTGTAAGGAAAAGTGTACTGTTCTCTTCTTGCCATCTATCAATGTACCTATGTATCTTTATATTCACTTCATTATGCTCCCAGTTCAGTTCAGTTCAGTCGCTCAGACTGAACTGACTCTTTCATGTCTGACTCTCTGCGACCCCAGGTTCTTACTTTATTCTATGGATTATAATGTGTTACTCTCTTTATTTTGTCAACTGACTTGTCTAAGATTTTCCCATTTGGAGACTCTTTCATTTCACCTTGTATTTTTTATGTTCTCCCATTACTTATTTTACTGTTCCTTATTTTTCTCCTCTTCTTCAGACTTCAGTTTTTCTTGTCCTAACCCTGAAATTAACCATTTGCCCAAGGAAAACTGATTACTTTAACCGGATAGAGATATTTAGAAGTCATGATGTGGACAGTATTCTGTGCACTAATATTCTTTTCTCCCTGTGAGTTAGGTATAATTACCAGCCCTGTTTCTTGAAAGAACTGGGATTTCACATAAACAGCACATCCAGTGTCATACAGCTATAGGTGGTGGAGCTGCTGTTTGAACCCAGGTGTCTTCACGCTGATGCCCCCAATTAAAGTTAACTTTACACTAGGATTGGAAATTTTGTCCCGTACCTCTGAGCCTTTATATCCTTATCTTCAAAATGAATCTAATGCTATATGCCTCTCAGGGCTGTTGTGGTGACCAAGTGCAGGGACACATGTGATATTGTCTAGCACAAGATTTGTTCCATATGAGCACTCAAATGCTAGTTAAATCTGAGCTATTTGCTTGATAAGTGTGTGTATACACCTATATCGCTTCCATCTCTGAGGTGGAAAATAAGCAAGTTACAAAAAGTAGAAATATATGACCCCTCTCCTGGATGAACTTGTAGTTGAGAAGACAGAAGTATAATTCACAAAATTTCAGGTGCATGTTACAAATGCTGTGATTGGGGCAGTGGAGGAAGGGATGTGTAGTCTAAGATTCGGCAAAATGGAAAGCTTACTGTTACATAGTGGAGGCAGCATTTTTCAGCTGAGCTTCAGAGATGGTGGGATTTAAATAGTTATAGAGGAATAAGAAAGGTGGGGAGATGGGCATATAGACCTCAGGACCACCTGTTTCTACATCAGAAAAGAGTTTGGAGATAGGGGGCAAAATTCACCTTGCATGTGCAGATCAGTCCTTCTGCAAGAACATAGTCTTCCATGGGAAGGTGGCATCCATCCTATCAGATATCCAAAAACTATGGGCACCTCTGTATTTGCCTATATAGGTTTTTATATCCTACTGGCCTGATCAGTGTTGCAACACATATCATTGGCAACAATTGAGGGATATTTTAAAATGGGGACAGATATTCTTAGGCAAAATTAGAATTTTTCTGGGATTTCTAAAATTTTGTAAAAATTTTGCTGGGGTTTCTAGTGTTTGGCATCACAGCTGTTTTTGGGTCCATAAAATTGGTTTGGTGACATATTTTTGAATACATGTCTTGGACCTCAATCTATGTCAATCTGTGTTTTCATTGGTTTAAAAAATAAGTTTTTACATGATACATATAAAGATGATTTATTTTAACAGTTTAACTACAACTTGCAAATTGTAAATTCTGCTGGAAATTTTGAGAATGGATACTTAATGAATTCTTTTGAATGCTCTGCAACTTCCTTTAACCTCCAGAAGCTGTTTACCAAATTTTGTTTATTGGAACAGGTACATTTTTTCCTATGGATAGGTTTATAGACTTCAAAAGATTCTCAAAAAGTTCCCAGAACCCCAAATATTTAAATACTAGCAGCCTAGAGTTACGCTATCTTGTATATTGGCCACTTGCCATGTATGCTTAGGTACATTTAAATTTATTAAAATTCAATAAATTAAAAATTAAATTGCTCACTTGCACATTTCAAATGCTCAGGAGTCTCATGTGGTTAGTGACTGTGAATAGTATACAGTATAAACATAGGCCATGCTTTCCATCTTTGCAGAAAATGCTATTAGGCAGCATTGCAAGATGTTGATTTTCAAATGTTGGCATGCATCAGAATCATTCAAGTGATTGTCTCAAAAATAAATTGCTGCACCCCAATTTCAGAAATTCTGATTCAGTAAGTGTGAGAGTGAATAGAGTAAATATGAGTGAGAATGAATAGAGTGAGAGGGCAAGTGTGTAAGTAGGGTTGAGATTTTAATTTCTTACAAGTTCCCAGGTCAGACAGATGTTGCTATTAATAGTCTAGGAGCCACTGGGGCAGGTGAGGTTGACTGGGTTAGTAAGTAGGTAAAGTTACTCAGTCGTGTCCAATTCTTTGCGACTCCACGGACTGTAATCTACTAGGCTCCTCCCTCCATGGGATTCTCCGAGCAAGAATACTGGAGTGGGTTGCCATTTCCTTCTCCAGGGGATCTTCCCAACCCAGGGATCGAACCCAGCTCTCCCACATTCCAGGCAGACGCTTTAACCTCTGAGCCACCAGGGAAGCCCGACTGGGTTAGTGGTGGGTTTCATGTGGGTCATGAATGAGAAAAATTCTACCATAAACTTTATATGGCAATCAAATCATGGGTCTGGACCATGCCCGTGAGTCTATCTTTATTCTATATCCATTCAAGAGCCTTTGTATCTAAGTCATAATAAATTCTGATAGGCCAGACATGAACAAAGGAAAATAAGCCTTTTGGAATGTTTCCTTCTAAAGCTTATCTTCAGAAGAAATATGTATTTTATAGTGGCTTCCAACTTGTCTAGAGTCTAAGAGCTGCTCAGGCCTTGTTATGGAATGTTGTCATGTTACAAAAGAGAATGGTGTTTTTAGTGTATAAGGCAAGAGAGAGAGTGGATAAGGACAAGGCCAGGTGTGTGTTGGACTGCCACGTCACTGTTGTTTCCAGGGGACAGTGGAGGTCCAGCTTAGGACTCACCGACAACATGCCTCGCTTCATCTCCACCTTTAGCTGCAGTGTCATATTCTACCGAAATCAAAAACTCAAACCATGCTGGAGACTTGCTGATTATTTTCCTGAAGCTCAGGCCATCATACATCACTAATGTATTATGTCTCTCCTTCCTTATGAGTCCAAACAAGACTTTAAGTTCCTTCCCAAGATAGGATGTGGAAGCTGTTACCAGTCAGATGAAGCATATTTGCTCTCTGGGATGTGAGTGATGAAGAACTGAGAGGACAGATTTGTCTCCACCAAAAAAAAAGAGGCAAAGAGCATTCACCCACATCTAAAGCATCTTACAACCTTCGCTTTTAACCATTTTCTGGAATTTCTTGAAATTAGCCTGAAGTGGGAACATCTAAGCAACACAGAGGGCTGGGTGTACAGACTAACAAGGAAAAGACGTGGAGGACCCTCATTTGTCAAAATGTTATGAGATGATAAATGCAATCCCTACAAAATGCGAAATTTGATTAATTTGGGGAAATGAGAACCAGTTTATTCTTCCCCTGCTGGCACTGAATGATGGTTTGCAGAGTTACTGCGTAAGCGAACAGAGTGGCAGCTTGACTGGAAAACATTGAGGCTGCTTTTGTGGAGACAGAATTCCATTAGCTCCATGATTCCTGGATGGTTCCCTTTTGGCCTTGTGGTGATTATAACATCCAGGTCACAGGTGGTACAGGCAGACAAGCTTAAGCCAAGATAAGTGATATTGAGAGGGAGAGACAGAGTGTGTGTGTTTGTGTGTACACACCCATGTGCATGTGTGTTGAGGTAAGGGGTCAGTGATGTGTTCAGTCTGGATTATCTCAAACTCAGACCCCTCGCTGAGTCCCTGGGCTGCTCAACAGGGATGGAAAAGAGGTCTCTGAGCTGAGATTTAGGATTAGTTTGCTCCAACCACAGTGCAAAAGTAGCTGAGTGTCTCAAATCCCCTCATGTGTAGTTTCAGACACAAACTTGTACCATAAGTTTTTCAGGAGACTCATGTCAAAGTCCCTTTTTTCCCTTGTCAGAGAGCAGAACAATGAGCAGTCATGACTTGGATCATTTCGTTGATATTGATCATTTCCAGAGAACTGCAGGAAGGACTGATCTTACATGTGCGAGTGAAAGTATTAGTCATTCAGTCATGTCCCCAGGACTCTTTGCAACACCATGGACTGTGGTACCCCAGGCTCCTCTGTCCATGGGATTTTCCAGGCAAAAATACTGAAGTAGGTTTCCATTTTCCCCTCCAGTGGATCTTCCCAACCAAGGCATCAAACATGGGTCTCCCACATTGCAGGCAGATTCTTTACCATCTAAGCCACCAGGGACGCCCTGGTCTTACATGTAGAGTGAGTGAATGTGGTGGGAAGGGCACACACAGGAAGTCTAGAAGAACCCAATTTTAATCCTGCTGCAGGATTGTGGTATGACCCAGTAACCTGAGAAAGCCACTTGATTTCTCTAGGCATTCATTCTTCACTTGTACAGTGAGGAAGACAGATCAGAGGATCTTATAATTCCTTCTGGCTCTAAAATTCTGTTGCACAAATGGAGAACTCCTGATCAGTGTGGAGGTCTCCCAGAGTCTGTGACCCCAAATGTGATTGCCCATCTTTCCACAGCTTCAGCCAGTATCCTATCTGTGAGAAAGATCCTATCACTATTACCTTCCTAATCTGTCCTTTCACAGCCCACATTTTCTATCAGTCCGTCTTCTTCAGGTTAAGCTTTACAGTTCAAAATTTTTAAAACTATTAACCTGTTTTCCAGTGTATTCCTTCTTTGAAGACCAGGTTGTACAATCGAAAAAAATGAACGCCTTTTGATAAAGCAGGAATGAGGAGATAACCTCCACCTGCCTTGCCAACATTGCCTCCCCACAGAGAGACAACCTCACAGAGATGACAGGGGTCAGAAAAGAGTGGTTTTTACACAGATCTAGAGGGAGACAGCATGGAATACCATTGACAAGGTGATTGAAGGAAACATTTCAAAAATATTATCCTTCCACACAAGTTGCTAAAGAATCTACCCGCAAAGTGGGAGACCTGGGTTCAGTCCCTGGGTTGGGAAGATCCGCTGGAAGAGGAAATGGCATCCTGCTCTGGTATTCTTGCCTGGGAAATCCCACGAACAGAGGAGTCCGGTGGGCTACAGTCCATGGGGTCACAAAGAGTCAGACACAACTGAGCGCTCATGCTTTGCTATGCTCTGTGGATGGAGATAAATTCAGAAAAGACAGTAGAAGAAGCACTTGATCAAAAAGATGAGGCAGATGCAAGGAAGAAAAGATATTCTGGGAGAAGAGCTTTATTAGAAGATAAAGCAAGAGTCACTTTTTGAAGAGTCCTCTCTGCCTTGAAAATTTGAAATGTTGTCAGGGCTATAAAATAGCAAGGGCTCTATATTTTACAAGTATACCTCTGCGAGCAGTCTTTTTGGGAGACCTAAGAAACAGACAGCAGAATTAGACAACATTGAATAAAGTTAGCAATGGATAATAACGGCGAACTGAGACTATAGCTGGAGAATGAACATGGGAACAAAGATATTATGAAAGATGAATCTGTAAATACCAAAGCTAATCAAAAGCTCCTGCAAGAGGTTGTTTCCTTCCTACCTCCTTTCTTCTTTTCCTTTTTTTTCTTAAATGTGTTTATTTTGTAAATGTTATGCTAACTGCATGCTTTCCAGAAGAAAACTTGTTCCAGTGCTTTATTTTTATTGGATGATTAATTCAGCACCAATGGAAATTATAATTAAATAGATGCAAAGGCCTACCTAAGCTAACTGAAGACAAATGTCTCAGTAAGAGTCTCAGGTATCTGTACTTTAGCCAGATCAAGCCACCTAGTACCCGGTTCTGTTTTCTTAAATTCATTTTTATTGAAGTATAGGTGCTTTGCAATGTTGTGTTAGTTTCTGCTGTACACCAAAGTGAATCAGCAATATATTTACATATATCCCCTCATTTTAAAATTTCTTTCCCATATACATCACCACAGAGCACTGAGTAGAGCTCCCTGAGCTATATATAGGGTCTCATTAGTTATGTATTTTGTGTGTAATATCTATATCTATAGTGTATATATGTCAACCTCAACCTCCCAAATCATCCCAGCCCCACTTTCCCCTTGGTATCCGTACTCGTGTTGTCTACGTCTGAGTCTCTATTCCTGCTTTGCAGATGAGATCATCTATACCATTTTCTAGACTCCACACATATTGCTGCTACTGCTGCTGCTAAGTCTCTTCAGTCGTGTGCAACTCTGTGCGACCCCATAGACGGCAACCCACCAGGCTCTCTTGTCCCTGGGATTCTCTAGGCAAGAACACTGGAGTGGGTTGCCATTTCCTTCTCCAATGGGTGAAAGTGAAAAGTGAAAGAGAAGTTGCTCAGTGTGTCCGACTCCTAGCGACCCCATGGACTGCAGCCCACCAGGCTTCTCCATCCACATATATTATATGTGTCTATATGCAGTGTTTGTTTTTCTCTTTCGGATTTGCTTCACTGTGTACGACAGTATCTAGGTTGGTCCGTGTCCCTGCAAATGGCGTCATTTCATTCATTCTCGTGGCTGCGTAGTATTTCGTGGTGTGTAAGCACCACGTCTTCCTTATCCTTTCCTCTGGTGATGGACGTTCAGGTCGCTTCCATATCCTGCGACTGTAAATAGTGCTGCCGTGAACTTTGGGGTGCACGTGTCTTTTTGAATGAAGGTTTTCTCTTGGTATATGCCCAGGAGTAGGATTGCTGGGTCACATGGTAGTCCTATTTTTAGTATTTTAAGGAATTTCCATACTGTTCTCCATAGTGGCTGTATCAGTTTACATTCCCACCAACACTGTAAAAGGTTCCCTTTTCTCCATACCCTTTCCAGCATTTATTGTTCATAGAATTTTTTTATGATAGGCTATAATTTTAAATTAGACGTATATCTCCCTGGTAGGATTTTTGGCTCATATTTGTATTTATTAATGATAAAATAAATAATAAATGTTCTTCATAAAAAGCTTGAAAAATACACAACATTAAGGAGTAAAAATAAACTTGTGATCCCACAACCCAGTAATACTTCTAACATGTTTTCTTCCATTCTTTCTTCCACATATGTCTGTGTGTGCATATATTAATATTCAAAATGAAAACTGAGATGATCTTGCATATTGATTTTTATACTTTTTCTCACAGTATTGTATCGTGAGCATATTCCTATTAGTCCTCAGATATATAATTTTAATGGCTATATTTGATCTTGTTCCTACTGTAGAATGTTTGAATTGTTTCTGTTTTTTTGCCCTTTTTCTTATTGTTGGCCCATAGTGGGTAGCATCAATATTCCACTTTCCCACTTGGTTAAGATATCAAGACTATTGAGGCCACACATGCACCAAGAGAATATGAAAACATTTATTACTTAAATCATGAGACTTTCTGACCCTGAGTGGGGAAGGAGCAATTGACTTTTGCTTTTATTGGGGCCAGGGATAGATTGGAATGTTGGTTCCTGTGTGCAGGCTAGGGCTCATGGATTTGAACTTCCAACACCAAGGGAAGGAATACCTGGACTTTCTTATTGGCTTTCCCAGATGTGGGCAAAAGGAAATGGGGAAGGATGAGGTCTGAATGCTTTCAGCTACCTGACGGTGGAGTCAGAGGACCTTACAAATCAGAAAATCCCAAAGAATGCTGAAAATCTACTAGAACCAATAAATGAATTAGCAAGATTGCCAGGTACAGATCACTATACGAAAAACTTACATGTAATGAGCAATCCAAAATGAATTTAAAAAAATAACTCCATAACCATAGTGTGTAAAAGTATTAATTACTTAGGAATAAATTTAACAAAAGAAGAACAAAAGTTACACTACAAAAACTCAGAACACTGGGAAATTAAAGAATACCTAAGTGAATGGAAAGACGCTCCGTGTTTATGGATTGTACAACAATGTTATTAAAATGAACATTTTCCCCTTCTTGATCTTCAGATTCAACACAATCTCTATTAAAAACCCCAGGTGGGTTTTTTTTGTGGAAATTGACAGGCTGATCTTAAAATTCATATGGAAATGAAAGACATCCAGAATAGAAGACACAGTCTTAAAAAAAGAAGACAAGGTTAGATTCATACTTCAGTTTCAGAGCTTACAGCAAAACTAGTCATGAAGAAAATCTGGTACTGGCCTAAGGATAAGCATGGAGATCAATACAACAGATCTGGGAATCCAGAAATAAGCCTTATATATAAGGTCAATTTATTTTCAACAATAGTATCAGAACATTTCAGTGAGGAAAGAATAGTCATTTCAACAAATGGTGCTGGGACAGCACAATGTCCACATCCAAAACAATAAAGTCGGACCTCTTCCTATACTTCACTGAGAAATTAACTCAAAGTGAAAGATTAAAGTGAAAGAATAATATAAAACTATCAGAAGAAAACATAGGAATAAGGTCCTCATGATCTTGGGTTAGGAAAGCTCTTCCTAGCTATGGCTCCAAAAGCACAGATGACAAAAGAGAAAAAGAATGAGGCACAATATCACTATTAAATGGGAGGCTGGTAAGAAAAACACACAACAGCCTCCTTCCTTAAGTGCTTCTTGTCTGATGAATCTTAATTTCTGTAGACCTTTTTAAAATCTGTATTGAGTGAAGTCGCTCAGTCATGTCTGACTCTTTGCGACCCCATGGACTGTAGCCTATTAGGCTCCTCTGTCCATGGGATTTTCCAGGCAAGAGTGCTGGAGTGGATTGCCATTTCCTTCTCCAGGGGATCTTCCCGACCCAGGAACCAAACCCAGGTCTCTTGCATTGTAGGCAGACGCTTTACCATCTGAGGAAGGATGGTAAAGGCTTTTCCCTTTACCACCAGGGAAGCCTATATTAGGCTATATGAAATATTTTAACCTAGGGAATAATGTTCCCATTTTGATCAGTAAGGTCTCATTTTCTCAAGCTGAGTTTAAGTATCAGAGATTTATTTTTCTTTCGATTTATTACTCCTTAGATCAGAGGATCCATGTCCACTAGAGAACTTGTGAAGACGTTCATTCCACACGAGGCCTTCTGGAGAGAACAGGACAGGCATCCAAGCTGGCCTGTCTGGCTTCAATGAAGCAGCTAGTTTTTATTGTGATTATCAGTAGTGTCAGAGAGAGGTTCTGTATGTGCACCAGAGTTTGCATGATTTGAACCTTCCCACTTGGGCCCAGGGAAAAAGGAAACACCTGGGCTTTCTAACCAGCTTGCCTAGTTGTGGATCAAAGGGAAACCAGAGGAATGGGACCTGTAAGGAAATGGACTCACAAGCCGTTAACAAATATCAAAACTAGAGTCAGATGCTTTATTACACCATTATAAATAATTCTGTAATAAGTATCCTGGTGTACACATCCCCATGGGACTCCGAAGAAATGGGCTTTTGGAAAAGTAGAAATATGGAGAATAGGGTATCATTCAAATACAGTTGGGTACTGACTACTTCCCCACCTGTTCAAGAATCAGAAGAGTGCTGTAACTAAAATTTCTCCAACATGGAAGCACATACATCAGTTCTCCTTTTGGAAGGATTGTGCAGAGTTTGAGAATGAAAATGGCAGTAGCACAGAAAATGGACTTTTCAGTACCTTGCGTGGACATATCCCAAGTACTAACCATGCTCATTAGGGGCTCTGGGAAGCAAGAAATCCTGTGCTGTGACGTGCTGCATCTGCTCCTGCTCTGTGTGGCACCTCACTTATGGTAGACTTTTTTAGGACATGGTTATTAAATTGCAAACTTAATAAAGTCTTAAAGTTTGAGAGCCTGTGGAGGGTGTGTTTGTGCAATTCCATAGGCCACCTTTGGCTTCCCAGTTGGCTCAGTGATAACAAATCTGCCTGCTAATGCAGGAGACACAAGAGACTTGGGTTTGACCCCTGGGTTGGGTAGAACCCCTGGAGAAGGAAATGGCAACCCACTCCTATATTTTCACCTGGAGAATCCCCATGGACCAAGGAGCTTGGTGGGCTACAGTCCATGGAGTCACAAAGAGTCAGACATGCCTGAGTTCCTGAGTTCATAGGCCACCTAAATTTAAGTTTATAATGTTTCTGAATATCTCCTTAAGCTAAATTTCTAGAAGATAAGTGAACAGATCAAACAGTCTATCTACCAAAAATTTTTTTGGAAAATTTTATTAGTTAAATTTCATTACTTGGGGGCAAATTTTACCTTGAATTTGGTCCTATCATTTCCACTAACTTAAGTGTTTTTATTTTTGTGTGTGTCGAAAATAATGTGTATTAGAAAGCATGACAGACAAGGATCCTTAATGCCATCCTCTTTAAGACATCTTGTTTTTAGATAAATAGTTATTGTGAATACATTTCTGGGTCAGCTAGAAATAGTAATTTCACCAAAGGGGGGAAAAAATCAACAAAAACATTAAGCTGAAGTAGTGAAGGAAGTCGGTATTTGCCTCAAATCCAAACACTGTAATGTAGAAATAAAGACTTGGACCTACCACAAGACAGGGGATATAAGCATAATACTCCTTTATTAAGTCTGGATCCTCAAGATTTAATCAAGTGGTCTAGGTCTGTAGCACAGATCCTCTCTGGAAGAAAGTATCATCAATTTAGGCTATCAAGATTTCCACAGGTTGGGAAAAGGAAAATACGAGTGCACAGTCCAAAATTACCAAAGTCTCAAAAACATATATGCATAAGGTCACCAAGAAACAGAAAACTCCCAGTGGCATCAGATATTAGAATTTATCACAATCTGAATGTAAAACAATGTTGTATAAAATGGTAAAGAAATGAAATGAAACAGAAAAAAAATAGTAAGCATGAGATAACAATTTTCTATTTAAAATTTTTCATAAAAATATAATTTGTATATTTAATAATCAAATTATATTAAATATATTAGATCATTGAAGGAAATTATTAGAAAACTAATTAGAAGATCTTCAAACCACTTCGGCATTCTTACCTTGCGAACCCCATGAACAGTATGAAAGGCAAAAAGATAGGACACTGAAAGATAAACTCCCCAGGTCAGTAGGTGCCCAATATGCTACTGGAGATCAGTGGAGAACTAAATCCAGAAAGAATGAAGAGTCGGAACCAAAGCAATACCACCACCCAGTTGTGGGTGTGACTGGTGATAGAAGCAAGGTCCGATGCTGTAAGAACAGTATTGCATAGGAACCTGGAATGTTAGGTCCATGAATCAAGGCAAATAGGAAGTGGTCAAACAGGAGATGGCAAGAGTGAACATCAACACTTTAGAAATCAGTGAGCTAAAATGGACTGGAATGGGTGCATTTAACTCAGATGACCATTATATCTACTACTATGAGCAATAATCCCTTAGAAGAAATGGAGTAGCCATCATAGTCAACAAGAGTCCAAAATGCAGTACTTGGATGCAATCTCAAAACCAAAAGAATGATCTCTGTTCATTCCCAAGGTAAGCCATTCAATATCACAGTAATCCAAGTCTATGTCCTGACCAAGAATGCTAAAGAAGCTGAAGTTGAAGAAGCTGAAGTTGGTTCTTTGAAGATTTATAAGACCTTCTAAAACTAACAGCCCCCCAAAAATTGTCCTTCCCATTATAGGGGACTGGAATGCAAAAGTAGGAAGTCAAGAAATACTTGGAGTAACTGGCAAATTATGTCTTGGAGTACAGAATGAAGCAGGGCAAAGGCTCATAGAGTTTTGCCAAGAGAACACACTGGTCATAGCAAACACCCTCTTCCAACAACACAGGAGAAGACTCTACACATGGACATCACCAGATGGTCAACATCGAAATCAGATTGATTATATTCACTGCAGCCAAAGATGGAGAAGCTCTATACAGTCAGTAAAAACAAGACCAGGAGCAGACTCATGGCTCAGATCCTGAACTCCTTATTGCCAAGTTCAGACTTAAATCGAAGAAAGTACGGAAAACCACTAGACCATTCAGGTATATGACCTAAATCAAATCCCTTATGATTACACAGGGGATCTGACAAATACATTCACGGGATTAGATCTGACAGACAGAGTGTCTGAAGAACTATGGATGGAGGTTCATGACATCGCACTGGAGGCAGTGATCAAGAACATCCCTAAGAAAAAGAAATGCAAAAAGGCAAAATGGTTGTCTGAGGAGACCTTACAAATAGCTGTGAAAAGAAGAGAAGCAAAAGGCAAAGGAGGAAAGGAAAGATATACCCATTTGAATGCAGCATTCCAAAGAATAGTGAGGAGAGATAAGAAAGCCTTCCTCAGTGATCAGTGTAAAGAAATAGAGGAAAACAATAGAATGGGAAAGACTAGAGATCCTCCAAGAAAATTAGAGATACCAAGGGAACATTTCATGCAAAGATGGGCACAATAAAGGACAGAAATGGTCCTAACAGAAGCAGAAAATATTAAGAAGAGGTGGAAAGAATACACAGAAGAACTATACAGAAAAGATCTTCATGACCCAGATAACCATGATGGTGAGATCACTCACTTAGAGCCAGACATCCTGGAATGTGAAGTCAATGGGCCTTAGGAAGCATCACTGCAGACAAAGCTAGTACAGGTGATGGAATTCCAGTTGAGTTATTTCAGATCCCAAAGGTGATGCTATGAAAATGCTGTGCTCAACATGCCAGCAAAGTTGGAAAACTCAGCAGTGGCCACAGGACTGGAAAAGGTCAGTTTTCATTCCAGTCCCAAAGAAAGACAATGCCAAAGAATGATCAAACTACTGCACAATTGCACTCATCTCACACACTATTAAAGTAACGTTCAAAATTCTCCAAGGCAGGCTTCAACAGTGCGTGAAATGTGAACTTTCAGATGTTGAAGCTGGATTTAGAAAAGGCAGAGGTACCAGAGATCAAATGGCCAACATCCGTTGGCTCATCAAAAAAACAAGAGAGTTCCAGGAAAATATCTATTTCTGATTCATTGATTATGCCAAAGCCTTTGACTGTGTGGATGACAACAAACTGGAAAATTCTTCAAGAGATGGGAATAGCAGACCACCTGACCTGCCTCCTGAGAAATCTGTATACAGGTCAGGAAACAACTGTTAGAACTGGACACGGAACCACAGACTGGTTCCAAATAGGAAAGGAGTACGTCAGGGCTGTATATTGTCACCCTGCTTATTTAATTTATATGCAGAACAAATGATGAGAAAGCTGGACTAGATGAAGCACAAGCTGGAATCAAGATTGCTGGGAGAAATATCAATAACCTCAGATATGCAGATGGCACCACCCTTATGGCAGAAAGTGAAGAGGAACTAAAAAGCCTCTCGATAAAAGTGAAAGAGGAGAGTGAAAAAGTTGGCTTAAAGTTCAACATCTAGAAAACTAGGATCATGGCATCGGATCCCATCACTTCATGGCAAATAGATGAGGAAACAGTGACAGCCTTCATTTTTTTGAGCTCGAAAATCACCACAGATGGTGATTGCAGCCATGAAATTAAAAGACCCATGCTCCTTGGAAGAAAAGTTATGACCAACTTAGACAGCATATTAAAAAGCAGAGACGTTACTTTGCCAACAAAGGTCCATCTAGTCAAAGCTATGCTTTTTCCTGTAGTCATGTATGGATGTGAGAATTGAACTATAAAGAAAGCTGAGCACCAAAGAATTGATGTTTTTGAACTGTAGTGTTGGAGAAGACTCTTGAGAGTCCCTTGGACTGCAAGGAGATCCAACCCGTCCATCCTTTAGGAAATCATTCCTGAATATTCATTGGAAGGACTGGTGCTAAAGCTGAAACTCGAATATTTTGGCCACCTGATGCAAAGAACTGACTCATTTGAAAAGACCCTGATGCTGGGAAAGACTGAATGCAGGAGGAGAAGGGGACGACAGAGGATGAGATGGTTGGATGGCATCACTAACTTAAGGGACATGAGTTTGAGGAAAATCCAGGAATTGGTGATGGACAGGGAGGCCTGGCATGCTGCAGTCCATGGGGTCAC
The DNA here is from genome assembly GCA_006410615.1 of Neotragus moschatus. Taxonomy (NCBI): domain Eukaryota; kingdom Metazoa; phylum Chordata; class Mammalia; order Artiodactyla; family Bovidae; genus Neotragus; species Neotragus moschatus. The sequence continues at coordinate 1,113,092 of SJYA01003115.1, read as the reverse complement.
AAAGAGTCAGACACAACTGAGCGACTGAACTGTTACTGATGCTGAATGATTAGATGTAAAGAAAGCATACAAACACAACACAGCAATACAAGGAGATAGAAAGGCCGAGAGGTTATATGACACGGAGGCTAGAATGAGAAGGGTTTCCATTCATGAATTCAGAGGCCTAGAGAGAATAGAAAAGAACTAGGAGAGGCATCTTGAAGAGATGAGAACTGAAAATTCTTCAACGTAATGAAAGGCATGAAAACATACAGGAAGCATGTGAAAGAGGAAATAGTATAAAGTTTCCAAAGCCTCATCTAAACAAAATTATTGCAACTACAGAGCACTAAAAACAGAATGTTTAGAAGTTAACTTTAAAAGTAAATAGACAAAAAAAGAGAAAATCCCCTACAAAGAGATGACAATTAGAATGAAAGCAAAAGGTGAATTTCTCAGCATCAAAATGGAAGCCCAGCATCAATGGAGTTATTTTTTCAGAGAACTGATAGAAAAGTAAATGTTAGCCTAGAACTTTATTAGAAGTGAAACTATTTTTCTAGAATGAGTGCAAAATAAAGAAATACTGACATGGAATGGGAGGAAGAATTTACTACCCGTATAATCTGAAAGAACTTTGAAAGCATATACCTGAGGAAAAATGGAAATAATCCAGGAAGGAATATTTGGAATGATGTTCAATGTGACAAAAACGTGTGTTTTAGAATCAACATGCTAAGGTCCCCTCATAGCATATAAAGCAAGTGTTTACATAAAAATAAGGAGTAGAAAAATCTATATAATATTCAAAGATTTCGAAATATTTCTCTCAGTTTGTCATAGGTCAAACAGACAAACACTAATGAAATAGAAAGTCAATACGATTAACAATCTCGATATTCTGTTCCTTTAAAAAATTTTTGGTCTTTTTTATTGATATATAATTGATTTTCCACGTTGCGTTAGTTTCAAGTATGCAGAAAAGTGATTCAGTTATGCATATTTTTTCCGATTCTTTGCCTTTATAGGTTATTGCAAAATATTGTATTTTTAATAATTCCCTATGTTATACAATAGTGTTTGTATTCTTATCCTAGACTCCTAATTTACCAGCCTGTAATTTATCCCTTTGGTAATCATAAGTTTGTTTTCTATGTCTGTGGGTCTTTTTATGTTTTGTGAATCAGTTTATTTGTATCAATCTTTTTAGATTCCACGTATAAGCAATATCATATATTTGTCTTTATCGTCCACTTTCTTCATTAGTATGAGAATCTCTAGAGCCATCCATGTTGCTGCAAATGGGGCTTATTCTTTTTTATGGGTTAATAATATTCATATTCATACACATCACATCGTCTTTACCCATTCATCTGTTGATGGACACCTCATACATTTGGATGTTTTTAAAACACCACAGCTCATAAAATAATAGAAATTTAAACCTCCTAATGATAATAAAATGATATGATAATTAAAAATATAAAGTAGTATTAATGGCATGTATCCATTCGTAATTAAAAGAAATAAAGTCTCCTGGAACAAGAAATTGAACGGAGCATCTTAACTAGATAAGGAGTGGCTACAAAAAATAACCAAAAGCAGAACAAAACTCCTACTGGTTTGTTCTTAATGATCAACAGTTGCAGCATTTTGTTTTAATTACATGTTTATTCAGTAAAAAGTAAATTGTCCTCCTAACCCAGACAGTATTTCAGAGGCAAAAAACTATCCATATGTGTTTAGGGGTACTACTACTACTACTACTACTACTAAGTCACTTCAGTCGTGTCTGACTCTGTGCAACCCCATAGATGGCAGCCCATCAGGCTCCCCTGTCCCTGGGATTCTCCAGGCAAGAATACTGGAGTGGGTTGCCATTTCCTTCTCCAGTGCATGAAAGTGAAAAGTGAAAGTGAAAGTGAAAGTGAAAGTCACTCAGTTGTGTCTGACCCTCAGCGACCCCATGGACTGCAGCCTACCAGGCTTCTCCATCCATGGGAATTTCCAGGCAAGAGTACTGGAGTGGGTTGCCATTAAGCCATCCCATAAAGCTGTATCAATTTAAACTTTTACCAGCAGAGTGTGAGAGGGTTCATTTCACTTAGTATTACATTTGAAGTATGAAACAGCTGTTTTAAAAAATATTTATCTTCAGCCTTGGGAGGCTGGAAATAGTTTATTGGGTATTTTTATTTTCTTGTTGTAAACAGTTGTTTGTAGTGTTTACCCATTTAGCTAAGGAGATGTTAGTAATTTTCATTTTGATTTGTAAAAAATATTTGCCATGTTAGCGATAGTAACCTTTTGCCTGTCTTGGAAAATAAATCTAAGACATCTGTTTATTTGCAGTTTGGGTTTTTCTTTTTTATGATGTTTTATTATGTAGAAACTTTTAAGCTTTTACATGGCCAAATCTGACAATATTTTCCTGTGTTATTTCTGCCTCTGACTTTATGCATATCCCTAGAGACTGGAGAGTCTCCAGTCACTTTCTGTTGTTATTGTACAGTTATTTTTTTGAATATCTGACTAGACTGCAGATTTATTTTGTCCCTTTAGCATTTATTAAACAGGTTTTCATTTCCTCACTGATATAAACTATCAACTTTATGATGGTTTAAATTCCTTTATAATAGAATCTTCTTTTTCTTGCTTTCGTTTTTGTACCATTAATCTCTTTGTTTTTTTTTTTACAAGTTCCATGTTTAATTATTATAGCATTGTTATTTATGAGGCAATGATAATTCTCATCACCCACCCCATTCTTTTTCTTTATCTTTTTTCCTCCATTTTATTGGACACTTAGTGAAAAATTGCAAACATTATTCCTCTTCTTATATTTCAAAATGATCTCAGCTATGCTTTTTTAAATTTATTAGCTAAGTTGAAAGTCACTTCCTAAAGTTGAAAACTACAAACATAACCAATCCTTTTGATATATTATTTTTAATTTCGTTTATCCCATATACTTAGGTAGAGCTAAAGTAGGATTGTAAAGTCAGAAATACATCTATTAGTTTGAAAAAGAGAAAGTTGAAAGGAAATAGTTACACTCTGACATAACCAAAGTTTTTAAGAATTATCCAGTGTTTTTTGTCTAACACTGTTTCTCCAAAGTATCTCATCTACTCTAGCCAGACAAATCTCTTCATTATTCCTTCTTCAGGTCATGCACATTTCAAATACTTCGCTGAGAATATTCCTTTCCAGGGGTAGTCTTTCTCTTCTTTTCTGTATATTAGGAATCGTTTCTTTAAAAAAACTTTTAAGGCCAAACTTTAGCTTCTCCAGCATGAAGCTTCCTTTCAATATTCATTGCTTTTGTTATCTGTTCTCTACAGTTTAAATATTTTAGAACTTTTTCTAATTATTGAAACAATAAAACAGACTCCCAGAACATTTGATAAAGAAAGAATACATATTTTGTTAAGCTTTAACTCCCTATTTTGTATATATTCACTTACAGTACTTTAATACGAATACATAGCTATAACCTGGTGAACTTCCAGTTTTGTAGCTTATTTTAGCATAGACTTAAGCTTCTCTCTGTTGCTTCACTGTATTCATTCTTACCATTTTAATAGCCACCCAATATTCTGTAGGGTCAGTGTACTATTATTTACTTAATCTTTGCTTTACACGCTGTTCCTTATAACAAAACTCTGCAGTAAAATCTTCGTTGTGTAGTTTTCCTCTCTTTGGGGAATAATATCCTTAAAATAGGAATCAAGAATTGAAATTAAAGGGAGAAAGCATACGAGTGTTTTTAGGTGTCAATATATGTTGTTGGATGACTTTCAGCCATCAGTTTTTTTGTGTGAGAAGTTCTGGTATCCCAGCAACTTTGATGTCACTGGGCATAAATATTTTTCTATATATTATTTAAGAGAAGAGGAAAAAAGCATGTTAAATATGTTTGTCGCCGATTGTCTTTTGTATTAGTTATATTTCTTGAGTTAATTTTTGTCTCCCCAAAGACATTGTAAAGTCCTTGGTGAGAGTAGAGATAATGATTTTTGTTTATTCTTTATGACCTATTTCCTCAAAAAAAGTATAGTAAATGCAATTGTCTTCAGTATTTGTTTCTTAATTGACTGAAACTTTAACAAAATTTATTTTCATTCCTCAAACTCAGGGTCAGTAGTGATAAATGCGTGCAAATTTGTGGTGCGTCATCTCTAAAATCAAACTGTATGCTAACCTCACCTAGAGACCTTGTGCTTATCCTTAGAAGTTAATTGAACTTTCCAGTAAACATGTATTTTGATTTTTTTTTCTTTTAGAATTTCAGATTCTTTTATTCTAGCTGTTAATCAATTAACAAGGGGTAAGCTGCCCAAGCCCCATCATTTTCAGTGTTTGCCGATAGAAAGATTAGGTGAAACACAGGGCTTTGGTCCTCTAAACCCACGATCATGGGTGCAATTGAAGAATAAACCTTGGCCCCACATGAAAGTCAAAGTCATGTGTGATAGAGAAGTACCCTGTTGCTGAGAGTTTGCACTTGTACTTCCTCCTCATTTTATCTTTGGTCTAGAACAGTGTTGGAGGTATGATAGACGGTCCGTACATATGGCTTCATTGAATGGTTGAATGAATGAATCTGTGTGCTTTAGGCTGACTAGCCCATCACTCTACAAATATGTATTGAGCTCCTGTGAAATGCAAAGCCAACGGTACTCATTACTGTGAAAAAAAAAGATAAAGTTGACAGATCCTATACATAGCAGAAGATGGATCTAATGACCTTGAGGTTCCATCCAGTGCGTTTTTCTCCGATTCATGTGCATTCCTTTTGACACATGTCACATCCACAGGCCAAATAAAACTCTTCAAGCTGCATTTATATGATGCATGATGATCCCACCCCACCCCCGCCACACATACCCATCTCCCCCAACGGCCTGAAAAGAAGTGGTATGATGTGGATTCTTAGTGCTGGCGACTCCTGGGTTGGGACAAGCAGGGCTCCAGATGGAGCCTTTTGTGGAGGGCTCCCTTTCATCCTTGGCTGTAAGCAGCCTGATCTGTTATATTATAAATGAGTAATTTACAGCCTCCTCCCTAAGCCCTTCTTTGTAGGCTGTTTCATACACTTTGTTACCAAAGGTTACCAGCATCCCTGGTGCCTTTGATTTTTGTGGACACTCTGGACCAGAGAAAACAGTTGTCGCCTTGAGCATCTGCACGTTGCCTTTCACACGTCCTGCAAATGGGTACCTGCCAGTCCTCTTCCCAGATGTCCTGACCATTGATTTTTCGCTGCTCGCTCTTGCAGTTATTAGCCAGTGTGAGGCCAGGACGCTTAGCTCTCCACTTTAATTATTCATCCTTATGAAGAAAAATTTCCCTTGCATGCTTTATCCTCCTCCAGCCCCGACCTGAGTGCACGTGGACTCCTCCTTTCTTCCCTCTCTGAGTGCTTGGTGTGTCGAAGGGCCTTTAACCAGGGCGCCCATTCCATTTATGCCTTTAATATGCATTTTGTGTTCTGCCAAGGGGGTCAGAAGGGCACATGGAGAAGCCAGATGGCTTACCTCTTCCCTCAGGAAAAGCACAGCTATTTGGTTGGGCACCTTCCCAGCACAAGGCAGGGGAAGAGTTTCAGGGAGAGCGGGTCCAAATGCCACCGTCATCTGAGGGTGCAGCTCCAAGTTCCTCTCAGGCTATGCTTGTCTGCCCTCCTCTGCCACTTTCAGGAGTTTCCTGCCAGAAACAGCATTTTAGGAAATACTAAAAAACAAAAAAAAAGGGGGGGGTGGTGGGGGAGTGGGGAGGGATGGGAAAAAGCAACCCGTTTTATTGATGACCTTTGCTCAGACACAAGTTTCTGTTATTTTTTCCTGACTGAAGAAACCATAATCCATGGATGAAAAGACAGTGGACAAACTCCGTGAAGCCATGAGCACCCCAAGGATGTATTTTCCCCCCCATTTCTGGTTTTTAATGTTCCTTCCTGGCTGCCGTTTCCCAACTTCAACTTTTGAAAAGCCAAGCAACTAGCCAGGCCCAGGGAACTTATTTGTATGCAGCACAAATTTCAGAATCTGTTCTCAGCCTGTGCCGAGTGAAAAATGGCCTGCATTTTCTTGATAGCCCATGTGGTTGTAAAGAATAAATGGCTAATGAATTACAGATGAACATTGACGCAAATTAATCTTCCCGCTGTCCCTGGGTTATATGGCAGCCATTTAAAAGTTTAATCAATACACTAAAGTTGAAAACATGCAGGCACTGCAGTTGTTTGAATGTAATAAACATCAGAGGGAACCGGGAGGTTTGCACTCAGTCCATGTATCATAATGACAGCTATTTATGTTTAATGGACTAAATATTTTTTATTGGAAGGGAGCAAATGTCAGCTTAACTTTGTGAGCCCCGCATTCAACTTTCCTTTGAGGTTGGTGAAAGACGGCTGACGTGTCATTGGAAATGAAATGTTAAGGGGGGAAAAAGCGCAGCAGAGACAAAGCGAGGAGAAGGCGTCGTTTGGAGACGTGATACAGCACAAACATTCTGCAGCAATTCATTAAGGAGAACGTAAACTCCGATATTTCTAATGTTGCTGTAAAATGGTTTATAGGAACAACCTTAATGGTTATTAGGGAAAACAAGTGCCCAGATCTGCCAGATATGCCGTGCTGTGCAGGCTTTTGTTTGAAAACTCTTTACCAGGTCATATTTGCTGGAGATTTATAATTAGTCCTTTTTCTTAATGTGAAAAGTGGGGGAGAACCAGCATGATGGCTCTCAGCCCTTGGATTCCACAGATCTTTCCTTTTGAATGGTGTCCAATGACTTTAAATAACCATGTGTTCTCTTTTGGAATACTTATATCTTAATTACTTTTCAAGTCGATATTTTGAAGCTCTGCTGTGAGTCTGGTAGGGCCATGGAGGCTAAAAGATAGAATGGACTGCCAGTAGCCATGCCATCACGCTGGACAGAACAGGCTGAAATAAAAGGCGGGAAATAGTTTTGTCTAAACAAACAAGCAAAATGTGTGTGTATGTTCAGTTCAGTTTTGCATTTTCTTTCTTCTCCCAAAGTAAAATTGACAAAGTATGTTATTCCTATGGAGCATGGGGTACTGGAAAAAGGCATACACTTTATAAAAATAATTAGAAACATTTTAGACAATGGAGAGCATGTTTTTAATATCCCTTTTGCATCCAATTGCTAAAAGTCCTCATGTTTAATGGAAGAGTTTTGAAGAAAATAGTTATCAAGGTAGAGCTGTGAGATACCTAGCTATCCAGTATTCANGCCCAGGGAACTTATTTGTATGCAGCACAAATTTCAGAATCTGTTCTCAGCCTGTGCCGAGTGAAAAATGGCCTGCATTTTCTTGATAGCCCATGTGGTTGTAAAGAATAAATGGCTAATGAATTACAGATGAACATTGACGCAAATTAATCTTCCCGCTGTCCCTGGGTTATATGGCAGCCATTTAAAAGTTTAATCAATACACTAAAGTTGAAAACATGCAGGCACTGCAGTTGTTTGAATGTAATAAACATCAGAGGGAACCGGGAGGTTTGCACTCAGTCCATGTATCATAATGACAGCTATTTATGTTTAATGGACTAAATATTTTTTATTGGAAGGGAGCAAATGTCAGCTTAACTTTGTGAGCCCCGCATTCAACTTTCCTTTGAGGTTGGTGAAAGACGGCTGACGTGTCATTGGAAATGAAATGTTAAGGGGGGAAAAAGCGCAGCAGAGACAAAGCGAGGAGAAGGCGTCGTTTGGAGACGTGATACAGCACAAACATTCTGCAGCAATTCATTAAGGAGAACGTAAACTCCGATATTTCTAATGTTGCTGTAAAATGGTTTATAGGAACAACCTTAATGGTTATTAGGGAAAACAAGTGCCCAGATCTGCCAGATATGCCGTGCTGTGCAGGCTTTTGTTTGAAAACTCTTTACCAGGTCATATTTGCTGGAGATTTATAATTAGTCCTTTTTCTTAATGTGAAAAGTGGGGGAGAACCAGCATGATGGCTCTCAGCCCTTGGATTCCACAGATCTTTCCTTTTGAATGGTGTCCAATGACTTTAAATAACCATGTGTTCTCTTTTGGAATACTTATATCTTAATTACTTTTCAAGTCGATATTTTGAAGCTCTGCTGTGAGTCTGGTAGGGCCATGGAGGCTAAAAGATAGAATGGACTGCCAGTAGCCATGCCATCACGCTGGACAGAACAGGCTGAAATAAAAGGCGGGAAATAGTTTTGTCTAAACAAACAAGCAAAATGTGTGTGTATGTTCAGTTCAGTTTTGCATTTTCTTTCTTCTCCCAAAGTAAAATTGACAAAGTATGTTATTCCTATGGAGCATGGGGTACTGGAAAAAGGCATACACTTTATAAAAATAATTAGAAACATTTTAGACAATGGAGAGCATGTTTTTAATATCCCTTTTGCATCCAATTGCTAAAAGTCCTCATGTTTAATGGAAGAGTTTTGAAGAAAATAGTTATCAAGGTAGAGCTGTGAGATACCTAGCTATCCAGTATTCAACTCTTTAAAATATATGTGTGTGTGTGTGTGTGTGTGTGTGTGTGTGTGTGTGTGTATATGTACATATATTTTATGGAGAAGACAATGCCTCCCCCCAGTACTCTTGCCTGGAAAATCCCATGGATGGAGGAGCCTGGTAGGCTACAGTCCATGGGGTCGCTAAGAGTCGGACACGACTGAACGACTTCACTTTCACTTTTCACTTTCATGCATTGGAGAAGGAAATGGCAACCCACTCCAGTATTCTTGCCTGGAGAATCCCAGGGATGGGGGAGCCTGGCAGGCTGCCGTCTATGGGGTTGCATAGAGTCGGACACGACTGAAGTGACTGAGCAGCAGCAGCAACATATATTTTAATGTATAAGAAGATGCCATATGTGTGTATATATGTACGGTCATGTATATACATGACACACATGTACGTGTGTGTGTATATATATACATATATGCCATATGTGTGTGTATACATCATATATATGGTATCTTATGCGTTTATATATATATTATATCTATACATTAAAAATTTTAAGGATAAGAATTTTTATTCTAACTGAGACTAAGATTCAGAAGAAATCAGCACTATGTGACATTAGGTTAGTCAATGAAACTAATGGATTCTCTGGCCCTTCGTCTTCCTATCAGCAAAATGATGAGATATTTTTCGTTCTGAAGACCAAAGCAGCACTCATGGTTCACCATGATAATGCCCCACCCTGCTGCTTCTCATGCCTCCCTCCCTTGTGGCCCCTGAACTCTGCTTTATTTTTCCTCCTAGTTCTTTCTCTCCTAGGTGATTCATTTATTTGTCTGTTCATTTTGTGTTTCCACTGTGTTACTCTACCGTCCATGGTGTGGGAAGGAGAGCAGGAATGGGAGGAAGCAGGAACGTGATTTTTTTTTTTTTGCTTAGCTTTTAGAATTCCAAGGTTTGGCCCATAGTAGGTTCTTTTAACGGAGAAGGCAATGGCACCCCACTCCAGTACTCTTGCCTGGAAAATCGCATGGATGGAAGAGCCTGGTGAGCTGCAATCCATGGGGTCGCTAAGAGTTGGACACGACTGAGCGACTTCCCTTTCACTTCTCACTTTCATGCATTGGAGAAGGAAATGGCAACCCACTCCAGTGTTCTTGCCTGGAGAATCCCAGGGACGGGGGAGCCTGGTGGGCTGCTGTCTATGGGGTCACACAGAGTCGGACACGACTGAAGTGACTTAGCAGCAGCAGCAGGTTGTTATAGATGTCAGTTAAATGAATCTCAGGATTTTATTTATCATTTCATTTATTATTTCATGGCCATTTTGGGATCATCTATTATGATTTCTGAGCAGTGTTAGTCTGCATGTTCTCAAAACAGCTACTACTCTGCCTGGAATGGTTTTACAAGTCCGGACAAGATGAAGAAGGCGGATCTTTTCCTGCACAGTGTTCACTTTTTATTTGTGGGTAGACAGCTTCCTAAAGGCACCTGCCTGTTCTTCATTGCCCATACCACATCATTGGAAGGCTGGAAAATCTAGTATTTTAGTTTTCATACTCTTACTGCAGAGGAAGGTATGATAAAAGAGAGTCAATCCATAGTGTCTGCGTCATAAGATAAATCACACTTTTTGTGTCCCTACAAAAGGCTTGGAAGTTTGTTAGATGTCCATTTGTACAGCAATTTACATCATCTTTACAACTCCCTGGTTACAGAAGAGTATTTATTCACATTATTTTAGGAAGTGGTAGAGCTGAGATCTGAAGCTACATTTGTCTGAAGTAGAAACTCCAGGCCTTTTTTCTAATGCCCTGTTATTTTAGCTGCCATTTTAATTTCAAAATGAAGGATGGCAGGGCTACCAGTTCACAATGAATATACTGTCTTGTGAAGTCACTTAGTACACTGAGTCTCTTTCTTTGACAGTTAAGTAGGTGGCATCTTCTATTCTTTTATATTCAACCTTTGAACATTTTATACAAGGTGGTTAAGAAGGTGGGCTCTGGCATCTGTCTTGATTCAAATCCTGGCTCCATCACTTACTGCCTAGAACAAACTGCATAACGGCTCTGCTTTAGTTTCTTCATCTTTAAAATGAAAATAATAATAGTATCTGCAGCATGAGTGTTTTCAGAGGATTAAGTGCTTAGAACAGTGTCTCACACTCAATAAATGTGGGTTATTATTATCACTGTTATTATCCACGTTCACTGTCTCTGGTTTTGTCTACAATATCAGATTGAATTTTGAGGGGACAGAATCATGTTTTATCACCCTCTTCATTTCCCCCAAATGCTTAACAAGTTTCCAGGCACACTTTTACTGAGTAAAAACTCACTCTAGAACAACATGGCATAAGTTAAAATCCTTGTTCCTTTGATTCAACATCTCTTTGCCTCAGCTTCTAAATCCAAAGATAGGGAGACTAACACTATCTACCTCACAGGGTCATTGTGAATATTGAATGTGATAATGCACTTAAAATTTTTAAAGTAGTGTGTAATAAATAGAGAACACTCAGTGTTAGCTATAATTATTGTAATCATTCATGGATTAGTGAAGTAGTGAGGTTGCTCAGTCGTGTCTGACTCTTTGCGACCCCATGGACTGTAGCCCACCAGGCTCCTTGGTCCATGGGATTTTCCAGGCATGAATACTGAAGTAGGTTGCCATTTCCTTCTCCAGGGGATCTTCCCAACCCAGGGATCGAACCCAGGTCTCCCGCATTGTAGGCAGACGCTTTACCGTCTGAGCTACCAGGGAAGCCCATTCATGGATTACTAGTACTCAAAGAGTGAAACACTATGGGATATAATCTAATCTGTAATGATTCTAAAGGAAATTTCTCTCAGGTAGTTTAAGGTACATGATTATTAAAGAATAACCATATCTTTCTGGTAAAGCCATGTTGAGTCTATTCCTGTGATCCAGGACATGGGATACATACGGGAGATACAAAAATATATAAAACACAGTAGGAAACCCAAGTGGTGATGAACATGAGCAATGTTCACCCTCAAAAATAACTTAACACTTCAAAAGTAAAACTACCCTGGAATATAACTTTTCCATTTAGTAAGCTAGCTAACATAATCAAATAAACCATACTTTATGCCATTGAATGGATTGGGTGTATGGCAGTATGTTTTGGAAAACCATTTTGACCCTATGCATTGAGGCTAGAAAATATTTAGATCCTTTATCTAATAATGCTACATTAGGAATCTGTCCAAAGGAAAGAATCTGAAATACATAAACAAATCATCTTTATACATTAAAATGTTCAGTGTAGTAAAGTTGATAACATCAAAGCACAGAAAATAGTCAGTATCATAGGAATGCTAATTATCACACATCCACAGAGTACAGTGTTATGTAGCATTCGGTGTTGTTTAAAATAATTTTAATGTAGCAGACAAACATTCAATAAAACAAATGAAAAAAGTGTACATATGAACTCATCAATATTTATGACATAGGGCTAGAAAAAAGACTAGAAGTCAAAACATCAAAATGTTAACTGCATTTTAGTTCTGGGCATTGAAGTTATACATGAGTTTTCTTTATTTTTCTTTGTACTTTGTTGTTTAGCAATGAGCATATAGATATAATAAAACTTAAAAACAAAGCCCCCTAGAACAGTATGATTTTTATTAACATAGTTCTAAAGAAAAAGTAGTGCTAATACAAAAAAAAAAGGATTTATATTAAGTTAGGAATTATATTCAACTGCAACTAATAAACACCCTCAAATAGCAGTCGCTTTAATAAGATACTTTCATATAATATGAACCCCAGATGTATACCATCCATAGCTGGTATGATACCACTCAAGCTTGTTTTATTTTCGTTCAGTGCTCCAATAGACCAGCTCCATCCTCTGGTTTGATTTATGGTCCCAATATTGTTGCTGTAGCTCCAGCCTTTATTTCCATGTTCCAAATAGCAGAAAGAAAGAAATATCAAAATAAGAAGGATATTGCTCCAAAGCAAAGCAGTTCTCTTTTAATAAGATGTGCCAGGTTCCTTCCATAACATCCTGCTTTATCTTATGCCCACCTTCAATGAGCATGTTCCAGTGCTCAACAGCCTAGGGTGTCTGTGTGAGATAAAAGAGGAATATGGATGTTGCGTAGCTGATCTTACTTTCTGATTTTATTTTCAACTCTGCCACTTATCAGCAGGTTGGTTTAACTAAGACTGTTGCCTCGGTGGCACCAAAGAACCTTTTCAATACCGCACCATAGGCAACCATTATCATCACTTGTGGTTTGTATACAGGATGAATCCTATTTGCCACTCTAAGCCCCCGGTTTCTCTTGTGCTTTCATTTCCTCCCCTTTCAAATAGGCATAATGAAATTTTTATTGCCTTTTAGTACTGTTGTAAAATAATATGGTTGTATAATTGTCTTTTTGGAAAGAGTAACTCTGTTATGCAAATGTAATTTTTATAAGACTAGCGGCTAATAGAAATTGAGTGCTCACTCCATGCTAGTCACTGTGGGGCTTTTTATATACAATATCTCATTTAATCTTAGGAATCAGATATTATGAATATCCTCATTTTTCAGGTATAGGTATTAAGACACAAAGAGATTTGAACTCAGATTGTTTGCTCCTGAGTCTAATTACACTGGTTCTCAAACCTGAGTATGCTTAAGGATCACCACATACTTGTTAAAGATACAGGAATCTAGGATCAGAAGTCAGATTCTGCAGCAGATAGGCTGCCAACTATACTTAGCTGGTCTCCGTTCTACCAACTGTAAAGTCTTGATTTTCCAGCAGTGTGGCTGTGTACCTCAGAGACACACTGCTTCCAACTCCTGAATTCTGCTCTAGCCTTTCCCTGATCTTCTCTGTCAAGGAGACCACATCCATCTGAGCAGCTATTTGAGTAACCTGCCAAGTATCTGAGAAGCTTTGTTATTTCACTTGGGAAACAGAGTACTCACTTATGAGGCTACCCCTTCTACAGTATTTTGGGTACCTTCAGAAGTGATAAGACTTGGACCGATAGGTTTGATTTTGTTGACTGGATTTTCATTATTTTTCAAAGAGAATGTCTTTGAGGTCATTATGGGCCAAGGAAAGATGAGCAATTAGTTTCCAGAAAGATCAGGAGTATATACCGAGCTTTCTTCTTGGCCCATGAGTGATAGATATGCAATGAGAAGTTCTGTGTTTGCCATTGGACAGGCTCCTCAGGACAGAAGACAAGGACAGTGTCATTTAGAGATCTCAGGAGACTCATTCCCATACTGAATTTGGGAAGAATATCAGAGCAACTGAATTTTGGGAGCATTTTCAGTTCTTTTTAAAACTGTTCTGTCTTGCCATGGATAAAAACCATCAAGTCAAATCATATGTTGTGATATATTTGAGCACCGAGGGCTGTAGGGAGAGGGAATGAAAGCTATGGATAAGGATTTATATGAACTATATTTTAAACCAAATTGGTAAGCTTCCTGGAGAACACAAAGTCCCTTAAAGACTCACAGGTTTGAATTCTGTTTAGATCGATTTTATAGGCAATGTGTTAAAAAATGAGGGAGCAAAAAATGATACTAGTTAACTCATAAGATTGTTTACAGGATCAGGTGATGGACATAATCCATGTAAAATGCTCATTACAGTGCCTACATATAGGAAACTCAATAAAGTTAGCTATAATGGTGATGAGGAGGAGGAGGGCAAGAAATCTGCTATGATTTTCTTCATAAAAATGTCTTTCAGTTGAGGATTCCCACTGTCAACAGAAGCTATCTTTATAACTAGAAAATTCATTTTTAAAATGCTATCATGAAACAAATGATAAATGAAACAAAAAACTTTATTGAAATAAGCTCAAAGTCACAGAAACGTTGCTCATTGCATACTTCTCTGGTGCCTCAGTCCCTTAGGTGATCTTTGGTATAACGGAAGGAGCACTGAATTTGTAATCATAAGAACTGAAAGCTAACTATAGCTTTTCATTATAATATTTGTGTCTCTTTGAATACATTAGTTATTCTTTTTCTAAGTCCCACTTGCTTCTTCTATGGACTAGAGGTAATAAAGCCTACCTAGTGGTCATAGCGGAGAAGGCAATGGCATCCCACTCCAGTACTCTTGCCTGGAAAATCCTATGGATGGAGGAGCCTGGTAGGCTGCAGTCCATGGGGTCGCGAAGAGTTGGACACAGCTGAGAGACTTCACTTTCACTTTTCACTTTCATGCATTGAAGAAGGAAATGGCAACCCGCTCCAGTGTTCTTGCCTGGAGAATCCCAGGAATGGGGGAGCCTGGTGGGCTGCTGTCTATGGGGTCGCACAGAGTCAGACACGACTAAAGCGACGCAGCAGCAGCAGCAGCAGCAGTAGTCATAGAAAATATACAAATTGATGTATTTTAGAGTACTGGATATAGTGTCTTATACATAGGAGGTGATCAAATAAACAATCAGTGGTGTGAAGGGCTATGACAGTTCTCCAGAATGAGAGAACAGTCTGTTCTGGGAGAACAGTCTCCATGTTTGGGAGCATGCCTTGATGCAGAAGACAGTTCTACAAAAACAAGATTCAGAACTGAGAACTCCCTTTTTAATGTTAGATTAGCTGGCCTAAGGACTTACTGTTCCATGTTTGGGGGCAGAAATTTTTCTATGATGTTCTTCTTAGTGTGAGAAAAAAATTCTTCCAGTCCACATTATCAGCCAACACAGTGCTGCTCAGTGAGTCCCAAGTATTTCCTGCCCTTGGGAATCTACCTCGTGTTTTTCCAGTAAGAAGAAGTCTCTGCTCTGTGTTGCAGCTGTCAGGAACTTAGATTGTCTTTAATATCCAAAAAATGGATTGCTAGAGATCCTACCACGTGTGCCTATAGCACATGAGCATGGGTAATGCAGGATGAGAAGACTATGCATACGTGAATAGCATGGGATTGTCCAGGCAGGAATACTGGAGTGGGTTGCCATTCCTTCTCCAGGGGATCTTCCCAACCCAGGGATCGAACCCAGGTCTCCCATTTTGCAGGCAGATGCTTAAACCTCTGAGTCACCAGAGAAGCCCAACAGCAGTGACAGTGAATATCATATCTCATTCCTGATGGAGGGAAAGCACTCACTCTTTTAATAGTCAGTGTGTTAGCTCTAGGTTTTCTTTTTATAGGTGACGTTTAAGAGGCTGAGGGATTTTTCATTTATTCCTGTATTTCAGAAAGTTTTCATTGAGATGAATAAATATTGAATTTTGTCATTTTCCCTGCATTATTTGACATTATTATACATTTTCATAGCCAACACCCTCTTCCAACAACACAAGAGAAGACTCTACACATGGACATCATCAATTGGTCAACNCCACCTCATGCAAAGAGTTGACTCATTGGAAAAGACTCTGATGCTGGGAGGGATTGGGGGCAGGAGGAGAAGGGGACGACCGAGGATGAGATGGCTGGATGGCATCACTGACTCAATGGGCCTGAGTCTGAGTGAACTCTGGGAGTTGGTGATGGACAGGGAGGCCTGGAGTGGTGTGATTCATGGGGTCACAAAGAGTCGGACACGACTGAGCTACTGAACTGAACTGAACTGAATATATTTGTATCTAAACTTATTGGAAATTTGTTTTTAAATTTTATCTATTTGCTTATTGCCTTTCTTCTGCCTCTAATGTCCATGGGCTAAGAGTTTATCCACCACTATATCACCATCTGTGAGAACATTAATTGGCACACAGTAGGAGCTCAGTAAATAACTGTGGGATGAAAGAAGCATGACTCAATAATTGCTGATAACCTTTATTAGTCAGGCCTATTATAATGCAAATTAAACATGAATCTTGTACATTTTTGTGAGGGTATGATGGCAGGAAGGAAGGAAAGAAGGGATTATGTTGTTGGTCTAGTATCTAATCAAAGTTTAAATTTGCTTGTTAAGTCTTTTTTTAATCCAGTGCAATGGTTCTCAAGGGTAACCTCCAAGATCAGCAGTATCAGCACGGCTAGGAAACTTGTCAGAAATGAAAACGCTGGAGCCCTCACCCAGATCCACTAAATGAGAAGCTGTGTGGGCAACCCCAGTGATCTGCAACAAGCAGTCCAGGTGATTCTGAAACCAAACAATCAGTGATCTAGAACATACCTCCCACTCTTCCTAGTTTTCTTGACGTTTAGTTTTTTTTAAAGCCTGGGTCAGTCTCGTTGTAGAGTGTCCCACACTCCAGATTTTTATGATTGTTCTCTCGTATTTGGTTCAGGTTTAACATTCTGGGAAGTATGAGAATATTTCATCATGTTGAGAAGCACGTCATATTTAGCCATCATTTTTTGTAGTACTAAGATTGATCATTAGTGAACATGGTTATCACAATATTAATGTAACGTAAAGGTATATGTTCCCCTTTGTAATGAATAAGTAACCTAAATAGTGGCAATTCAACGCTGTGTGAATATTTTCTTCCTTGAAAAACTTTCACCCAGTAGTTGTCACATCAATTGATAATTTTTGCCTGAATCACTACATTGGAGTATGGTGATTTTTCTAATTTTGCTTTCTTTCTGCATTAAACAGTTGATGTTCTTTAAATACGAGCCTTCTGTCTTTTCTTGCATTTATTTCTTTATATGTTTAAGTATCACTATGAATTTAAATTTTTTAAAAATTCAATGTGGCACGTTAATTACTATCGTTCTTCTCTTTGATATTCAAATAGTGCCAAATTGGGTCAGAGCGAGCCTCTTCGAGCCACTGACTGTGTTCTTCTCTGCATTCTGGAGCAAGATGTTCCAGGCTCACTTGTACATTTCCTGCCCACAAACTGAATTAGAAAATACTTTTGGAAAGCAGTATCTAGACGCTAGATATCCTACATAAATATGTGCACACATGCATCCATACATGTTTGCTTTTTAATTATGATTTCTTATAAATACCCCAAATTTACATTCATGAGTCACCTTCATCGTCATCTTCTTTATCTTCATTTCCTTCCTCTTCTTCTCCTCCTACCTCCGCCTTCCTCCACTCCCTTCCCTGTTCCCCTTCCCCTCCTTCCTCCTCCTTGCTTCTCCTCTTCCTTCTTCCTCTCCTCCTTTTAACTTCAAAGGCAGTGGCATTGCCTCTCTGTGATTGTTAGTCCATATCTCCCTCTTTGACCACAGCCTTTAAAGTTTCTCCCTTGAAGGACTCACATATTTAGACTGAGCCCACCCAGAAAGAACAGGGTGTCTGCATCCGGGGTCTGTGTCCTTAACCACTTCTACAAAGTCCCTTTTGCCATGTAAGGTACATATTCACAGGGCCTGGGGTTCTTAGCACGTGGACATTTTGAGGACCATTTTATGCTCTCTACATCGTCTCTCTCTCTTTGTTTTGTTTCCCTTCTCTCACAGTGAAGACTCTGACTTCCAACCACTCCAATATATTTGCACATTTCCTCTATCCTACAATACACGCAGAATAACTTGAGAATTGTAACACCACTAACACTAATGACAGGAAGCCTGCAAAGTAATGCTCAAGCTTTCTTTTCAGTATTTTTAGTGATGGTGGTATGCTTGGATGCCTCTCACTCAGGTGTACAGTTGAAGGACTGTCAGTTTGGTGTATGGTCAGGTTCATTTCTGTTTGTACCCAGTTTTAAGGTTTGTTTTTTTATCATCTTCTTTTAAAATTTATTCATTTATTTTTAGCGGTTCTGGTTCTTCATTGCTGTGCTGGCTTTCTCTAGTTGCAGCAAGCAGGGGCTACTTTCCAGCTGTGGTACGCAGGTTTCTTATTACTGTGGATTCTCTCTGGGGTTCATGGGCTTCAGTAATAGCAGCATGTGGGCAACTTACAGTCATGGCACACAGGCTTAGTTGCTCCACAGACTGTGGGATCTTCCAGGATTAAGGATCGAACCTGCGTCTCCTTCATTGGCAGGCAGATTTTTTTTTTACCACTGAATCACCAGGAAGCCCCTTCCCATCCTTTTTGATTTATTATATTTTTGAATAAGCCAAATACATAAATTTAAAGGGAGATATATCCAGAGGAATCCCCTCCCAATATCCTTCCCCTACTTTCATCCACCCACCTCATACATTATTCTTAGTAGTCTATGGTTTATGCTTTTTATGTTTCTTTTTGCAAAACACGTATGAAGATGTGTGTTCATTTTTTAATCTTATTTTACTTTCTTACCTAAAAGTCTATGTACATTTTTACTCCTTGCATTTTTCACTTAGCCCTGTGTACTGAATCTGTTCTGTACCTGTATGTGTCCAGTAGTATATCCTGGGAGTACTCACCATCACATGGTGATAGAAATTTTGAAAGGAGTAATAATTAAGCTTTTCAGTATGCCTCTGTATTGTTTAACTTATAACAAATATAATATTTGTGACTTAACATGGCAAAAAGAGAAATACATACAGAGAAAATGCCCTTTTTAATGCTTTCTGCTTACTCACCTCATCACTAATCTTTTTTGTTCTTGTTTGTATAACATTTTGTAGATAATGTTATTATGGAAAATTTTATTGCAATTATCTGACAAGTTATCTGCCTTTCTGGCCTGTTAGTTGCTCAAATGTAGAAACCTCTCCCATTTCTTTCTTTCTTTCTTTTTTTTTCTTGCACTTTGACTTTCATTAATTGTCCCTGGCATATAGGGCTTCCCTGCTTACCTATACTGCCTGAAATTCTGTTAGAGGTTTATTCAGTTGGTCTATTTTTTAGTGTGTGTATTTTTTAAGTAAAATATTTTGTCTGGAGTTATGAATCTCATTTCATTGTCAACTTCTGCCATTCTAATATGAATTAGTTGGCAGAGAACTAGTTGTTTCTTAGAAAAAGTATAAAAAAAATGATGTGTACAGGTTTCTGAGAGAGGATAGTTATGTTTTGATGGTGGAATTAAAGCCCCCGTAAAGGCAGGAGGGTATATGACATTCACACATATTCTAGGAGGGAAGGAGCCACCAAGGAAACAAAAAGAGGGAAATGGAAAAAAATTATACCCCTGTGTTAACTATGTGAGCAACGCACAGGATAGCCAATACGCTTAGATGAAAATAGACATTATATTCACGGGGACAGAAACAGCCTTTATAGAGCATTTTCTCCAGATGCCGAGAGGCTGAGGCCCAGAAGTGGACTCGTTGCGCAGGACAATTGCTACAACCCAGCAACTAGAACCTGACCTTTGCATTCCGCCACACTTGCAAGAGTTGATACGCCCTTTCTCATGCTTCCAAAAGATACTTGGGGAACCAAAGACCCCCCACTTCCCTGAGTGTCCTGAGCCACCTCTCATCTTTTTAGCTCATCAGAATTGGGCTGCCAACCTCAGGACTAAATGTACTACATTTCCATCCTTCCTGACCTCCTTCAGTCAGGTCCTCTGTATTTGTGGAGGTGCATAGTTCAGTTTCAGAGCTTTGTTTAAATTTCAAATCAATAGAGAAAAGTGAGCCAGTAAGAAGCACAATATTAAGTACCAACCATATAAAGAGGTATACCCTCCACCACATTTCTGTTGAAATCCTGAGAAATGTGAACAGGCTGCAGCAAAATGAAAACAGACTAAAAATTATGTCAGAGACCAAACTGCAGTGAGGCAACTGAATCTTTGGCAGTTAATCAAGAATTGCTTGACTTTGAGTTCTGATGTGGCATAATGATGTCAACATATTCACACCAACACACACCATGCGCATACACAACACACTTGTGTGTGAGATACACCCAAAAAGGACCCACACATGTAATTCTCAGCAAGACTTACAGAGCATGCGTATAACAGTGTGTTTACACGTACCATGTGCCCATGTGTAACTTTCATGCACATAAAACACACAGGTGTGCGTACATGCATACATGTGAATTGGTTCTTAACTGGTTCCTATAAAGATGTAACCCTTCCATCTGCCACCTTATCCATACATTTTTATTTTGATGAAAAAAAATAGCAGTAGAAGGGAGAAAACGCCTCCATCAGAAAATTCAGAGGGAAAAAATTCCCAAGACATTGTCATGTATTTCTGGTTATTCTTGGTGGTTAAGAGAATTATTTGAAAACAAAGAAACCTTTCACAAAGCCTCTAAAATACAAAAGATTTAATAACATTTACATCTGTGTATCAGCCATGTCTGTAATGCGAGTCATGAATAACACATAAACCAGAGCACGGAGAGAACAGAAGTGCTCACACATCATTTAAAATCCAGCCCACCCCATCGTCAGTGGAATCAAATACACAGCAGGAGCAGTTCCAGTTGACACACACACAATATAGTCATTGAAAATGAAAACATATTAATTATGTTCCTAAGGTTAGGAGAGAGCAGGCAGGATCCACTACCTGTTCAACTCTGTTGCAATTCTGTACTGAAATGTACATCATGAGTTGCTTCCTTATTTTTCTTCAGAAATTACGCAATGAGGGTTTGTGTGTATTTGTCTTGTTTTATTGTTTATTTGAAATCTGCACTTGGGGCTCTGGCCTGCCTCCTTGCTGTGCTGAAAATGGTGAGGGAGTTAGCGTAAGAAGATAGATCCTTGCTGCACTGAATAACTTGCAAAAAAGGAATTCATTGTTGAGCAACAGTATTGTAAAACAATACCTGCATAACTCCAGGTGGTTTATATGGAAACCCATGCTGCTGGAGAATAGCTGTCTGTTACCAAACCTAGAGCACACCACATAGCAACATGTTTGAAACAGAGGGAAATTCTTTCATTCCAATTTGGAGAATGCTCTGGAGCCTGAATTTGGAACTGTACCTTTCCAGATCAGTTTACCTGGCTCCTGTGAATTTCTAGGTATTTCCTAGACTTTTTTGTAAACTGTGAGATCCTCACATTTCTGCCACATAGAAGCCTTTGGGGCCATGATGCAGAAGGACTTGTAGAGGGAAGTGATTTTTGTTGGGTGTTCACATTTGGTATTTGTTTATATTTATTCTCCCAGTGTTTACTTCCAAGAGTCAAGAGAATATTCAAATAATGTAAATTTTAAATCAGTACTTTTGTTGGCTGGCTTTTTTTTTCCCCCAAAGTATAGTTAATTTACAACGTTGTGTTAATTACTGCTGTACAGCAAAGTGATGCAGTTATACATACACATGCGTTCTTTTTTATGTGTTCCTATCTATTGTGATTTATCCCAGACTATTGACTATAGTTCTCTGTGCTCCAGAGTAGAACCTTGTTGTTTATCCATCCTGTCTTATTCCTGGCTTTTGCTCCCATTTTGTTTCGCAAACCTTTCCTCCTCGGGTTGCTCTTTCACTTTCTATCTCTAGGCCCCCTTCTGTCGGTCCCAGACCATCTCTTGTGGGACCTGAACGGCTGAAGATGAGCCCTGCAAATGTCAGGGAACCCCTTCCTGTTTTACTTTGTATCTCATTTCAGAGTGAATTTTCAAGCATCTCCTAGCCTTCGCCGCAGCAAAAGGTTAATAGTTCTCTCTTTTTTATGTACTGTAAATGGTCAGTTTCTAAGGACAGTGTTTCAGGGCGAGTTGAGTGTAATGGCTAAATAATATAGTCATTGTCATTTCGAGTGAGGAATAATACTTTCATTCCCAACGCTCCTACCTACACGTGTGTTTGTGCGTGTATACAGACAGGCATGGGTGAAACTTCCTCTGGGGGGAAGCCACAGCCACTCCATAGGAGTTGGCACATTTAAGCATGTGGATTTTAAATGTTGTGCCACATCCTGGGCCTCTGAGGCGCTGCAGATTTTGTATAATAGATGACCTGCATTTACGGAGATGTGTGCTATACAGATGTAAATGTTATTATAGCTTTTATATTTTATGTTCTTGTTGAAAGATCATTTTGTCTTTGAATAATATGGCCGTTCACTTTTTTTTTGGAGGGGAGGGGGTTATCTTTAAAAGGGGATATGAAATGGATATTGCACATCATATATTTCTTAAAAGTAATTTGGAGTTTTAGGGTCTGGGATTGGGGCTGACTGATACACTGCCATGATGAGATATAACCCCTGGAAAATAACAGCACCAGCACATGCCTGCTTCTGTCCAATCTCATCATTCACTTTCACATTGGATTATGGATGTCTGCGCTCAGTGAGTCTATCTTCCCTTTAGGTATTATTTCAGCCCTTTGAGATAATAAGGAAAGTTTAATTGCGTTGTTAATTGATTTTTTGCACAACATTATTACCTTGATTGATTGCAGAGTTGATGAAAATGTTAGACACAGGCAGCGTGGAGTATCAGCCCGGGAAGGAGTGGGAGCCTTGTGGAGAATAGATAACCTTGATGTTAAGAGCTATATCCTTCAGATATGTCTTCCCTTGACATATTGATGGCCCTTGAAAAGGGAAAAGCTGATTGTATGCAGAATGCAATCATTAAACCCACTTCAGCTCACTGTTGATTAATTTGTTTTTTCCTGAAGGATCTAGTTATAGGGAAGACCTCACTTGTACCAATAGAAGCCATTTTCTAGGCTCCAGCCTGTATACTTAACCCTCTGGGTGCAGAGGAATAATGAGGCTGGCATGGCTGATACAGGAAGATGGTCTCAGGATGTGTATAACGTGGACTTGACCCTCACAGACATCCTCACCCTCAGCAGCACAACTCTGTTCCCCACCACCGTGCTTATTTCCCCTGAATACCAATTCTTTCAAAATGCCAAGGTCAGGCAGCCTTTTATTGAGACCTGGGAATAGGATGAAATGGAAGCTTTGGATGCCCAGGAGGGCTTACTAACCAGGATTCCAGTGGTTTCTGGAGAGGACATGGCACTTAAGAGTTGTGTTGCACATTAGATAAAACCGTGTATAAATTTGCTCCAATGACTGGAGGATTTGGTTTCTTACTGGGGTGTGTGTGTGTGTGTGTGTGTGTGTGTGTAGGAGGGATTTGTATGTAGAAAGATACAAGGGATTTTTGCAATCATCTGTTATATTTTCAGTTACTCCTCTCTCTGGCCTTATATAACTCTTACCGAGAAATGTTTATTGAAAGCTGTCATGATAACTATAGTTCAGAGCCATCCTGATGGGACCAAAAATCAGATTGATTGATTGATTGATCCACTGGACTCCTGCCCTGTTTCCCTCTCCCAAACTCACCCCACTTCATCCATGGCTGCCCAGTCCCAGTCAGAGAATGAGGCTTCATGGGGAAAGGAGTCAGGTTGGCCAGTTACAGGATAGAAGCTTATAGGTGTGTAGTGATTCTAGAGAGCCCCTGTCTTCTAAGGACAATAGCAGAGCCCCCCTTCTCTCCCCACCCCTACTACCACACATCTGGAGCATTCTGACTTCTTTTTCCATCTTCTTCCCTTTGTGGCTGTCCCAATATTCATTTAAAGCAAATTTTAATTGTATAGAATTGTGGGAGACCTACCAGTAATTACATTATCTTTCTGGGGTCCTGAGCCCCCCAGGAGAGGTCACATGGGCTTCAGGGCAGAAGAGAGACAGCTCACGGGGTCTCCCAGAGCCACAGTGTAGCCTGTAGATAGAATTCACTCCATGGTCCAAAACACAGTAACTCCCCAGTCTACCACATACCCCCTCCATTCAGAGCCTTNCCAGTAATTACATTATCTTTCTGGGGTCCTGAGCCCCCCAGGAGAGGTCACATGGGCTTCAGGGCAGAAGAGAGACAGCTCACGGGGTCTCCCAGAGCCACAGTGTAGCCTGTAGATAGAATTCACTCCATGGTCCAAAACACAGTAACTCCCCAGTCTACCACATACCCCCTCCATTCAGAGCCTTTCTTCTGCTGAACTAATGACTAGCACTCAGGGAGTCTAATATCCACAGAGTCTGGGCCCTCAATTACTGTAATGGCTTATAATGAGATTTTGGCCAAGTAGCAGGTAGCAGGTTATTACTTCCTGCTCAGCGTGGGCAATGTCTACGCTGTTAATTTGTGTTGCTGAATGTGGCTCAGAGTTGGGCATCAAACTGTCAGAGCCAGATGTATTCTATTAGGTAGAAGGCTCACAGTAGCCCATGGGCAATTTTTTTTTCCAATATGGAGGCATGTTAACTCACCACAGGGTGAATCCTGATAAACTCAAGCCAGCCAAATAAAAGGGGTAATATTCTAAGCCATCAAAGTAGTATGTTCCAGAGACAGATAACACCTTGTACCACCCACTGTCAGCAATGTCTGTCTAACCTAGGCCGTTCCACTGACGGGCAAAAAGTATACCCCTCTTAATACTGATAGAGAGACTCTGGTGCCTTTGCTAAGATTTAATGAACCTGACTCTAATGAAGACCCTTATAATATGCTCTTCTGTTGTTTACTTTGTCTTTATTTTGGGCCAAAAAAAATGTACATGAGGTTCATATTGCTCTTATAAACTGCGTCCTGCTATTAATTTTTACTTATAGTTTCTATGGCATTAGCATGTATATATGCATACATGCGCTTTTTTTCAAAGCAAGTTAGAAGATGAGGAGTTGACGATTAGGAAGTAATGAAAACCATTTTGACATTTTGCAGTGAGAATTGCTAGTGCCCAAGAATTATACTGTGCTCTCTGCAATGACATACTTCTGGTTTTTTTTTTGTACTGGAAACTTCTTTCTGTTAGATCATATATCAGCGGATTCCTTTTGTTTTCTTTTTGGAGAGAGCAATTCAGAGTGTCCTGGAATTAGGGAAGATTATGGTAATATCAGCACAGGAAAAGTTTGTTTGGATTCTAATGAAGGGCAGATGGAGGTTGGACTAACGGGCCCAAGAAGGAAGGTCTTTTCCTCAATTCTTGCAGTTTGAATTATGACAAACTCAGTTGTTATTGGGTCTGCTTAATTTTATTTGAGAGGTTCTTTTTTGCAGCTTGAAGAATGAAAAAAAAAGCAACTTGTCTTTATTTTCAATGGCTCTCTTGAGAAATTTTAGCCTGAAGAACCAGACAGAACTATGGATGCTTTCCCCTCTTTTGATGTGAGCTTTCTAATAGGAACAGACCTGAAACCCAAAAGCAAATTTCTGCTTGAGAGCGAAGCCAAAATTCCCATTCAAACTCTGCAGGGGGACCCCCGCTGCTCACATTTGTTCATATAAGATTCTGTCATTTTAGAGAAAAGCTAAAGACTTTCTGGGAAATTTTTTCTGCAAGTTTTTTTCTTTTCCTTATGCTTCATAAATTATGGTCTGTAGATTCAGTTCCAATCTACTTATCCAAAAAACTCTTTTCTTCTGTTAATGTAATCTGCACATCACTTAAATTTAAACTTTCATGTTTTTCATTTTGTATTAAAGTGCTGGAGCAGTCTTCTATTAGTATTATTTCAGGTAAGATTTGTTTTTAGGCTGTTGTTAGAAAGACAGTAAAACCTCCATTTGCTAAAACTCGATACACTAGATTTTTATCTCTGCATTTGAGTGGTCTGGATTCTGCATGAAGAAAAGCTAATGTTAAAGGTTTTACTTTTTTAAAGGAGCAGGGGAGGGCCCTTTTAGGTTGTCCTAGAACTTTGTTGCTCAAAGTGTGGTTCCCTGATCTGTAGCATCACTGCCACCTGGGAACTAGCAAAACTGCAAATTCTTGGCTCCAGCTCAGACCCACTGAACCAGAAACTTTGAGGTGGGGCTCAACAATCTGTTTCAACAAGCCTTCCAGGTAACCTGGGCTCTAGGGAAAGTTGGAGAATTGCTGTTCTGGGGGCAAGCCATGCAGTTCCTCCACCTGCCAATGTCTAGGAGTGTGTATCAAACTCTGGGGTTCAGAAGTATCCTGAGATCCTTTCACCCATTCCACAATAACTAGCTGTCTGTTGAGTATCTCGGGAAGCAAGGATGAAAAACTGTCATCTCTGCCATTGGGGAATTCCTATACAAAAAGAGGTCTTATGACCTTGAGAAATGTTCACTGAACAGTCGTCCCACCCTAGTGAAACCTCCTAACTGTATTATCCTCACTATAAATCCTCATGGGTGATCATCATGAGGTACCTAGTAAAGTACCTACCTACCT
>SJYA01003115.1:1041956-1086565 GCA_006410615.1 Neotragus moschatus | reverse complement strand
CTCAGTGCATCTGCTTATGGGGCTGATGATTCGACTCTCGATAGAGCTTACCGGCTTCGCTCACGTCCCTGAGCGCACCTACCTATATATATATATATATATATATATATATATATATATAAAAGTAAACCGTGAGGTACCTAGTAAAGACAGGTACTCAAAAACTCAAAAAGGTTTCTAGTGAAACATGAGTTAATAAGATAATTTAATTAACTGGAACTCAACATTTCCCGAGTGGCAAGTGAATCCCATGACTGTTATATTAGGAAAATCTGAGGGAAGAAAGCGTGAGAGCCATTTTATTTTTGCTTCACTGAACATTTGAGTGGACTCTCAGCTCACATGCAGAACCACGCCTGGACTCTACTTTCCTCTGGCCCATTAGATCCAATCTTTGTTTACTCCCCTTTTCTGGTGGAATCCACTCACTTATTTGAATTCTAAAAAGTTATATTTTAAAATACCAGCTCTTTCGAAAATAATGATATGTTCAAGATCCTTGGAAACCCATGAATAGCTCATTTCTCTTAAAGGGAGGTGGTCATTTGTTGCTCTAGGCATGAAAATAATCACTGGCCCATGTGCCAGAGGCCAGTGACGGGGGACTCCATGATGGTCAAACAGAAGCTGGAAGAAGTTGTATTTTTACTTGAGCCGTTTCTGCCTCTTTTTACTACTTTTTCATTGATTTTCGTTGGAGTATAGTTGATTTACAATGTTGTGTTAGTTTCAGATGTTCAACAAAGTGATTCGGTTATGCACATACATGTATCTACTCTTCTTTTTCAGATTCTTTTCCCGTATAGGTTATTACAGAATACTGAGTAGAGGTCCCTCCCTATACNACTACTTTTTCATTGATTTTCGTTGGAGTATAGTTGATTTACAATGTTGTGTTAGTTTCAGATGTTCAACAAAGTGATTCGGTTATGCACATACATGTATCTACTCTTCTTTTTCAGATTCTTTTCCCGTATAGGTTATTACAGAATACTGAGTAGAGGTCCCTCCCTATACAGTAGGTCCTTATTAGTTATCTGTTTTATACATAGTGGTGTCTGTGTGTTAATCCCAGTCTCCTAGCTTTGTCTACCTCTCTTTTCCTGGGCAGATACTCTAAGAAGGAAGACAACCTCTGGGTGGAAGGCAGCCAGGATTTGCATGGATGGAG
Organism: Neotragus moschatus; assembly: GCA_006410615.1. Taxonomy (NCBI): domain Eukaryota; kingdom Metazoa; phylum Chordata; class Mammalia; order Artiodactyla; family Bovidae; genus Neotragus; species Neotragus moschatus. Next base: position 1,085,394 of record SJYA01003115.1, on the reverse strand, counting down.
TACACATGCTTTTTTTATGTTTTCTTGACCCAGTTTTTCTTTAATTTTTATGTTTTCCACTTTTTTTTTCTTTTGCTATCAAATGATGATGAGTAACTCCATGCCATTGAATGGCTTATTTCCTGTAGATGTCCCTGATGAAAACAAACTTTTTCTAAGAAGTATGGGAATCTCTCTCTCTTTATCTTTGCATGTTTCTTTACATTTATACAGGTGATATGCAAATATCCCCAAACCCTGAGCCTAGAAGACTAATTAGAGCAATTGATGGGAAAGAAAATTAGTTCCTGAAATCCAGACCAGAGGCATCCAAAAGGAGGGGTGAGCAGTAGGGGGGGTGTCTGGTAACCCCATTCCCAGGAAACGTTCAGCACAGATTGAGCAAACATGACGTATTGATCATTACAGAACCTATAATTGGTGACCAAAAGCCCAGTGTGACTTTAATGGCCCTCCCTGAATCGTTGCCATCAGTTATTTATTTATTTTTTTAAGAAAGCAGCTGTTTTTCCTAAATTCATGCTGCCCTCTAGTGGCCACACTCCCAACCTCACATAAAAGGTGGAAAAGATGACTGTGGAAATCATGGTAGGGATGGCAGAGGTGAGAAAGGGGTGAAAAAATTTTTTTTCCCTTTTCTCTCTCCTATCTGAAAGATTTCTGAGTTCTTCAGTCAAAAACTTAATAAATAAAAATGAAGCCGTACCATGTGACCACTGTCCATTTTGACTGACAGCCTGGCTGGTGGGCTGTCCATCAGCGAGGAACGCAGAGGGATCTTCATGAATCTGAACTCATCTGCATCCCATCTTGGCGTGTACTTGGAATGCAGCCCATCTCAGATCCATTAAACCCTACTTAGAATAGGGAGGTGGGGGAGGGGAACACAGACCAAACTGGCTTTAAGGATTCAAGTTTCTCTGGTGGAAAAGTAGGTATGAATCAGGTTGTATATCTTTGACATTCTTCTATCCTAAGGGCAGTGTCCTATAATTCAGAGGGATTTGTCCTGGAAAGATAGCATTGCTGAGACTTTGGAGGTTCAGTAGTCAGGAATCTGCATTTCCACTGCAATGGGGCATGGGTTCGATCTCTGGTCGGGGAACTGAAATCCCACAAGCAAGCAAGAAAGATAGCATTGTAGTTGGTGTCTGGTCTGCTAGTGTGACCTTGGGGAAGCCCCTTAGAACCTCCTCTTGGTCCTTTACTGAAAATGAAGATCTTTAAATCCTGTCTCAGTGAGAATTCTTCAATACCTTTAAAGAAATACTTTCAAAGAAAAATTTCCTATTCTGTGTTCAAGCTTACTAGAAAGCACAACAAAATAATCAAATATCATAGGAGTGAATGAGTGAATCATTGTTTAGGAAGTCAGAGTGAAAACCATTTCTGGCTTCATTCTTAACTGGCACACACACAAAAAAAATGTAACCTGAAAAGAAAACTCAAAATTTGGGTTGCTAAGAAGATTTAGCAACGGTGGATTATTGGTTGTTATTTTTTGCTTTTGGTTTGGTTTGATTTGGTTTTCTGAAGAGGGGATGTTATGGGAGCATGGAAATATTTACTGTGGCATTTGATGTCTGATATTTACATGTTCCTCTTTGATTGAAATATAGCATGTATTGAGGTAGGAGCCAATCGTATTACCGATGTTCAAACAAGGGAGCACGGGAGACCACACTCAGACCTGGGATACTTTCCCGTCCATCTCTGCCTACGCACACGACCCCCAACACAAAATAATTTAAAGAGCATTGACATCTGAGGANTTGATTGAAATATAGCATGTATTGAGGTAGGAGCCAATCGTATTACCGATGTTCAAACAAGGGAGCACGGGAGACCACACTCAGACCTGGGATACTTTCCCGTCCATCTCTGCCTACGCACACGACCCCCAACACAAAATAATTTAAAGAGCATTGACATCTGAGGAAAAGCATGTTGACTGTTTCCCTTCCAGGATTCACATCATGGAAACATCCGCTGCCAGATAACTTTTAAATCTGTCAGCTTCGTATTTCCTCAATGCAGAGAGGACACTGAGTGGCCCGGTCAGGTCTGGGAAGGCCTGCAGCCTCTGCAACCAGAGCACAGGGCCCCGGGGCTCACAGTGAGGCTGCGGATCTGGTTTCTAGGGATCCACTCAAAGGTGCACATATCTCAGACTTGCCCCCACTTTCATGCCTCCCACTAACAGGCTATTTGAGGGAGAAACTGGCCCTGAGTCTTTTTTAATCCTCTCCTTCCTCCTTCTCTTCTAAAATGACAAGCCTCATTTCAGCTGCCCTAGGAGCCCGAGTGCATTTTCCACAGGCTCTGTCTTGTCACTTGTCTGCCTGCTCACGTGACTGTTCCTGCAGCCTCCTCCGGCTGGTGGTGGGGGAGCGGGGGTGGAGGGTGCAGCAGGGGGGGCATAAGCTTCTCAGCCTTGCATTCCCCTCACCTTCAGTAGCGATTCTGCCAAGATACCTTCCCTGCTGACTGGTTTCCTTCCCCAGTTGTTTTCTTCCTTACAAACACACGGGTGAGACTTGACAAGGCCCAGCATTTGTCTAAGGAGGCTGTATAATCTGTTCTCTCTCAGTAGAAAGTTTAACCTTCCTTCAGGCCTCACTGGAGCGGGCTGAGCACTGTGGCCAAGTGTCCTTTTCTCAAAGGGAGATGGTGCCCAGCATTTGTGCCAGCTTTCTTTCAGTGTACGGATGTATCCGAACCTTTGATGAGGTGACCCCTACTGTGGTTTTTCGGATGGCATTTGGTAAGAAGCAGAGTATTGTAACCCCACGATGTAGACCCTCTTGTGCATCCAGAGTATCTACATATGTCCTGGGTACTCTTTGTGCTAAAAATAAATACAAACTGCCATTTCCTTAATCTGGAATAAACTGACAGCAACTAAACCTGTCAATGCAATTTATTATGGATGAAAAAGTGACCAAAGATTTATATCTTGTCAGCATATTGGAAACTGCACAAATTCGTGGAAAGGAATTAGCCTTTGTGGCAATAATGAAAACAAAATAAAATTGAAGCAAACTAAAATGACACCCAATACAGCGTGTTGTCTAAACTTCAGCCGAGGGCTTAATTCTTCCTGTCACGATTTATATCTGCAAAAGTTTACTCAAGGAAGTGTAACCTTGTGCAAATTAATGACTTGAAAGAGATTTAGAAGGCATAACCAGTAAAATTTGATATTGGCCCAAAGCTGGTGGAGGAATTTCACCTTAATATAAGAAATTACATGGAAAAGAATTAATCCCCTTTGAAAATAATTTCAGTAAAAGAAAAATGAAAATGTTAAAAATAGAATGTGGCTTGACTTTGAATTTAAAAATTAAGAAATTAAATTGATGAAATGTAGTTTTCTCTGAATAATTAATGTTTTCCAAAAGAAAAAGTACCAGGCTAGTTTGTGTTATATTCATAAGCCTTCAGCCAGAGCGCCCTGGGGGTCAAAAAGGCAGCATTCAGAGGTCCACCATGGCAAAATATCAGGGTCAGCAGAGCAGGGTGAGAACATCCCTCCTAGGGTTGTTTTATATAATAAAGGAGAAGAGATTAAAACAGTGCACTCATTTGAGAGACCTGAGCAGCGCTGTTTGAGGTGGCCACTTCAGTGCTTGGCAAGGATGGCGTGCCCACCAGTCCAGGGAGCAGGAGCGCTGATGCGCCTTCTGGAGTGCAGCAAGTGCCTCATCGCACAGCACCCTGCTCCAAGCCGGGACTCTGGCCCGAAACCATGCTCAGCTAGTTTGGGAGGAAGTCTCACTTTGTCTTCTCTCCCTTTCCAGGGGTCAGGTGGAGAGCCTGTCCCCGTTTTATTTCCAACCTAAGGCTTCCCAGATGGGTCTACAAATGAAGGGAAAATATGCTCCCCACAGAAGGTGGACTTTGTCCTTCCTGCTTCCCCTAAAACTGCTCCCAAGCAACCCTTTCCCTTAAGACCGTTTAAAACTCTCTCTTCTTTTTGTGTGTGTGTTTTTTTTAAATCTTGTCTTTGTTCTTAAGTAGCTTACGCTGAAGGAGGCTGTTGTACTTGGAGCCTGCAATTCTGCAAGCGCTGCTGAATCCTGTGTGATGTGATAGTCCATCACACAGGCTGACCTCGGAGTGTTGCTCCAGCCGCTTCTCAAGACCATAAAGCATAGCTGTTTATGCCTTCTAGTTCCCAGTTTACTTAGGACCTGCACAGAACAAAGGCCGAGGAATGCGCTTTCTGGGGAATGTCCTTTCCCCTGTATGATGTTTACAGCTCTTAAGGCTGGATGATAATGTTCCTTCAGTCCACTGCGCTCTCTCCAACCAGACGTCCTGATTGCTTTGTTTTTGTGGGAGGAAAGTGTTGAGCATAAAAACAACATCCGTGCTGAGGAATTGAGGCTGTTGCCTTCTGTTACTTTGCAAATATTTAATCTGTGTATATTTTTAAAACATTTCAGATGCCTGTCATCTTAACGAAGGTTAAAGTATGAGTGTTTAACAACTGAAATTCCTCACTTTATGGATTCTGTTCAAATTGTGTACAGATAATTTGAATGGTATTAAATTGATCTATTCAAATATTTATTGAACACCTCCTTAGTACTAATTACTGTTTGAAGCACTGGGTATTAGAAATTGAGGAGGAGGGATTATTGTAGAGGTGACATGTTCACACTATGGATAATGTCACACAGAACCTTCCATAATGAACCAGAGAGACCCTCCAAATATCCTTTCCATCTCTGGGCCCACCACGTCTTCACAATATCATCATCACTCTTCCGAGGCCACAACGAGTCTGGCTCCTTGCTTTACCCATACAGATGGGCAAACAGGAGTTGCATGGGGAGTCCTCTGTCCCTTGCTTATTTTTTAGCACTGATTGGAAGGTGCTAGTGATCACAAACAGATTACAACCTGTTTGTCATTACACAGTTACACTTATACACATTTGTGATAATAGCATTTAAAGCAATGACTACCCAAACTAACATTATTAGTGATAATAAAATCTATACTTTCTCCATGTTATTGGTCCAGCCAGTATTCCATCATCAGATGAATTTTTGAATGAGGAAAGACTCTTATTCTTTCACAGCTAGAATAGAAATGGTCGACCATTTACTCTGATATTTAGTCTTCAGTTCTATCAAACATAGAGTTAGGAGACTCGAGCTATGTCAAAGCTAGGGGGACATGAGCTAATTAGTGGTGAGCATGTCCCAGCGCTAGGTATGAAATGCAGGTTGCAAGAAAGTGAGTGGGAATTCTTTCCTTGGGTGTTTGGAGGTCCAGCAGAGCTCCCTTTTATGTATTATAGGAAAATGGACTGGATGGGTTTCAAGAGCTGACTTGGTCCAAATCAAATTTTGATCAACTAACCATGGCTCTGGCTCCCACCTCAGGCAGTATAGTACCTGGCATCCTTATCTTCATAAGGGAAACACTGAGAAATGCTGAATCATCTATTTCACAAGCAAGATGGAACTCTGGGGTATCTGGCCCCTTGCCCTCATTTTACAAGTGGGAAAACCAGCCCAGTGAGGGAATGTATGTGGACATGTGTCCTCAGCTGTTAGGGGCCAAACTGGTTTTAAATACAGGTCTCTCCCCACCTCCCTTACGAAATAGATGGTAAAACAAGGCCATATGGGATGTCAGCAAGTCCCAGGGTATTTGCTGGCCTCTGCAGGGCATCTGAAGATGTCCTTTCCAGGACACTTAGGATTTTCCTCAGTCCTATCTGTACCATGGCCACACTGGTGCAGCCAAGAAAAGACGCTGAGTCCCAACCCCCAGGCAGCCCCAAGGTCATAAGCTAACCTGCGTAATTAGAACACCCATCCGAGTGTGGGGGCGGGGGCCATTTTAAAGATAAAGGACCTCTTTAAAATAGATTTCCCCCAACATATCTTTTCCAGAACTAAAGTTTTAAGAGGTTACAGTGATGGCAGAGCTGGCTACTTAAGAAAAATTAGATTGTCTCATTTGGTAGGAGAAGATTCCCAAGGGGACAGGGCACTGTCATTTTTCAGGGCTCCCCAAAAGAAACCCCCGCGCGGACTACATGTCAGCCTGATTCACGACAAGCCTGCTTCAGTTATTATGGGCAAAGCCAGATATTTTAATTAGAAACACTACATACACCATTAAATGTGTTGTTCCCCATCTAGTCCCAAGGCATTTAGAGTTTGAAGAGATACAAACAAGTGAGTGCATTGCAAATGTACACAGAGACCACCGCCTACCGAGTCCCCACCAGCGGGTTCCCGAATTCCGACCTTGGAGCGCCTCCCCATCTAAACGTTCTTTGCACACAAGCTGTTTCCTCCATACTTTTCACAGTTTATGGCAGTTGCCGTGATGGAGAAGGAAGGCCGGGGTAGAACAAGAGAGAGGGAAACACACAGTCACCGTGTCGCTTCATTTATGAACAGATCCTATTAGGTTACAAATAACCTTCATGACAAATGAAGTCTTAGCGCTGGCTTTCCACCCCCCACCCGCCATGTTAATGTTATTTGCTTATTTATTTATTAAGCATGAATGTCCTCTTTGGGGGTAGAGTTATCCATTCCCAGCTGTGAGCTCAGGTCAGTGGCTCAAGGGAGGCTACCACTTGGTCAATTTAAGCAGTTGTTGGCGGTTCAAGTTCAGAAATCTCATCTGACTTTAACTGTCGCTAGCCGTACCACCTTTCTCCCCAGGGGAGCAGCAGCAGCTGGACTTCATTGTCGGGCTGCCAGGCTGTCCCTGCGCCTTCCTGGAGGAGCCCGCAGACTGAGGGCCTTCCTTTGCGGATTTTATTCGAGGTGACAGCTCCTCGCACCTTGGCGCTCTGACCACCTCAAGTAGCCAGGATATCAGGGGGTATGAGTGTGGTCCTCCTGCAGAGTCCAAATTTAGATTGACTGAGGTCATCCTCGGGCCTCATGACCCCAGTGCTCTAATGGAACAGGGCTGCTAGGAGCTTGGCCGGGGTAGCGGGCTTCGTAATGATGTCTGGGGAGAAACGCCGGGCAGGAGCAGGCGAAGAAGACCCCAAGTGCCGGGGAGTGATGTCAGCTTTTGTTAGAGCAGCAGGCAGTGTTAGAATATCCTGGCATCATATGGCTCTGGTATCTGTCAGCATCTCTGTTTCTGTCACCGCACACAATCCTGGGTCTGTCTCGAGCCCTGACAGTGTCTTTTCAGACCAGGTTGTGCCAGCCCGGAGACTGGCTCTGCTCCCCCCCACCCAGCCCCTTTGTTTGAAGTCGGCCCTCTTGTCATTAGCGCACTGGATGTCTATTTAAATCTGAGGGTGAGCGCGGTATCTGTTTTCCCGTCAAGAGATCATTGACAATATTAATACCTCGTGTCCTTGCCTCATTTTCCAAGCTCTGACACTTTGCCACAGACTCCTGCATTCATCAAACAGCCCTTTCTCACCGGGGTGTCTATAAACATTCTCACTTTCAGGCCCACAGGAACAGGGCAGGCCTTAAAAAGGACTTTTATCAGTGCCGACCAGAACAGAAGGGCAGGGTTGCGCATACCTCAGAACTCATCTGCTCCCTCCACGTTACAGCCCACGTTCAGGAATATCCAGCCTGTTTCTAGGAGGGTAGTTGCTATCCAGGTTGTCTAGAGGCAAGGTCTGCAGTTGAAGTTTGCCACGAAGAGAGCACAGAGAGAAGAAATTCAATCCCCAATGTGCTGGAGAGTTTCCTGCAGGAAATGAGCCTGCTGATGTATTGTGTGTGCGTGTGCGTGTGCGTGTGCGTGTGTGTGTGTGTATCTGCCTTTCGTTCTTTCACTCAAGAGAAAGACTATGTTCTTTAAAACATCAGACAGCCCTATTCATTTATTTTTATAAAACTTCTTACTGTCCTGGTGCTGTAGAGAGAAATTAACATCCCATAGTCTCATCCTTCCACGTTCTTGAGGATTTCTTGGAATCAGTTATGTTTAAGGAAGCCCCTTGTGGATTTTCAAAGACTTTTGAGACACTGCCACCCAGGCCTGTAGGGGGTGCTGTTCCAGGACTGCAGCCTCAAGAGCTATGCCCACAGACCTGTCCTGGCTCTGATGACCGTGTTAGCACAATTCCAGGTGCTGTGTAATTCAGCACAGTAAAGGGAACAGCTCAGTGTCAACAGCCAAAAGAATAATTTAGGCCCCAAGCAGGGTCTCAGGGAGGTTTCATCCAACCTCAGTGTTTCCAGGCACCAGACCAGTACTGGAAAGCAGAACTTGGGGACTGGGGGCCAAGGAGAAAGCATGGCCAGAGGTGAGGAGTGGTCCCCAGTGAACTTCCTCAGGGGACCCTGGCAGGAAGCAGAGGTGATGAGAGCCAGCCCAAGGCCCATTCTGAGGCCACGAAATGATGTCGCCCTCTCTCGACTGCAAACTTGCAGAGATTCTGTGACTCCAGCAGTTCTCCATGTTGTCCCAGATCATCCAAACCAAGGAACATCTGCCTTGTCTTTAGAAGTTTCTAAGCATTTTTAATGCATGTTGAAGAATGCAGTCTACAGTTCTGTAGTGGAGAAATATCTCCTGTACAGTGACCCAAGTATTTGCCACATAGGACTTCTGATGTGAAGAATCTGCTCGATTTTCAAGTGCTGATTTTTCCCTGATGAATAGTAGATGGCAGTTGTTAGTTTCACACTATCAAAATAATGGGGGGAAAACATGTATATAGGTAACTATTTTTACAGACAGATTTGTATTTCATGAATTTATGTGTTATGGACACTTTATTTTTTTCTGGTTATGCACATTTCAGAGACTCAAGTACTATTAGTATAAGATAACTCCATGAAACTGAGTTTCAAGTTAGTTTTTCTAAAATTAGAAGGAAAGAAACCAAAGGTGGCAAAAATCAAATTGTAGTTATAACTATTTTCACGTAAAAGACTGATGTTTTCTTAATAACCCTTCAAAGCTTTGAAAATAACTACGGCAGGTGATTGTTTATGGGTATTTAGGATCAAATTGTAGTTATAAATATTTTCACGTAAAAAACTGGTGTTTTCTTAATAACCCTTCAAAGCTTTCAAAATAACTACGGCAAGTGATTGTTTGTGGGTATTTAGGGTAAATGATGAGTTGATTGAAAGGTTTGACCTCATTCTAGGGGCATCATTTAAAGTCCTCTGATAATCTCTGTGAGAGACAGAAAAGCTGTATATGGAGCCACAAAATTATTTAAAATAAAACTGAAGATGAGAATCAAGTGCATTCTAACCTGAGAGTATAGTTCAGGAGCCTGTAAGAAGAAACCACTGACTGTCAGAGGCACCGTTGCTTGCCATGTGGCGTTTTGTGAACACTGTCCTTCCTTAATCATCCATCATGTACCTGACGTCTGCTGCGATTTGGAAGGTTCTGTCTGGATATTAACAAAATTGATTCATGATAAAAGACTGGAAATTCCACATTCTGGAAGGGTTGTTTTATATCTTGTGTTTGGGCTGAGCCCATCTTTTAATTCTTAATTTTCCATTTTTAGAAAGTCTACTAAGGGAACTTGGAGAGAGAATGAGGGTTTTGCTTTGTTTTGAGAAGTCACTGGCCTAACTAGAAAATTCTTTAAAATGTGAACGACAAATCATTTGGGAAAAATATTCTTCCTAGGAGCCTGTGCTCTGCTGACATTTTATTTGAATGTCAACTCTGAGGACAAGGAAGTAGGGTCCTTCTCTTTGGGGGCTTAATCCATTTGGCACCGCCTATGGGCTTTGTGATTACATTTGTGCCATGCAGCACCAGTGTTTTCCTGCTATAATGCTTGTGCCACCAGTAATAATTGTGTATCTTTTAATTCGCAGGTGTCCTGGGGAAGTGCCGCTATATTTACTACGGGAAAAACTCAGAGGGCAACAGGTTCATCCGTGATGACCAGCTCTGAAAGGCAAGTTCTCCATGCCTTACCCAGTGACATGAGCGTTAGAAAAAAAAATAAAATAAAATAAAGGAAAAGCTAAATGAAAAGACAGTGGCCTACAACCCTTCTCTGTAGGAAAGCTACGACTTCAGCTTTTCGTACCTTCTGCTGACTTTGCCAGGCCTGTCAGGATCATCCTTCTGCCTTAGACTGAGTGGTCACATAGAGATTGACATGATTGCCCTTAAGCAGGTCTCATCCACTAGGGTGACAGACAGTGGTGGCGAAGCACCAGGGCTGACAGGATGAACACCATGATAGATTGCCTGGCCCCTCCGCTGCTCACGGGGGAGCAGAGGTCACACCTGGGGCCTCCCTGAGCATGCTCAGTGGCTGTTGTCAAGTGCGAGAGACTGCGTCTTCAGCTTGTCTATTGAGCAGAGATCCTTCTGCTACCATTGTGCTGTGGGCTGATTTCTAGTGACAGAGTCAGTTTAGAGGGAGCCTCCTTTCTGTTATTTCCCTTAAATCTTAATCTTTTGTATTCTGCATAGTCCTCTCCCACCCCATCCTCCTCATCCTTTAGCGTATTTGTCAGGGGCAATTCATTTCAGTTTGCAGTTTTTTGGAGAACAGAAGAGGTGAGTTCTTAGCCATGTTGTATTTTTATGATGAGCTTTCTGCTCTTACAATTTGTTGTTTGGAGTAAGTTGCTGTCACTAAACCTTGTCTTCAAAAGCATGGATTTTACCATGTTTTTCTTCATTGCTAAATCCTCTTCTTGCCCTGAATACTAGGCAGTGTCAGGCATCTTTCCCAACACCAGGTTCTATCCAAGGACTCTTATTTGTTTATTTTTAACTGCATATCCACCCAGCTACGTCTATGCCCATATGTGTGTTTGGAGCTGGCTTGCTCCTTTGGGTGCTATACAAAGGTAGTGAGGTGATAAAAGATAGAGCAATAGGTCAGGAAGTTAAAAAGGAAAGTGGAGGCTGTTGAAAACACTCATGAGACCAAACAGTTTTTAATAAAAGGCACAAACCCTTTGAATTTAATTTTTCGGAATCTCTCAGAAATGAAATCCACAGCTTGTGCGATGGTCTTTGTATACCTTTGTTTATAATCCAGCCCTAATGTTACAAGGAAAATGAGCATGATCATACTGGTTAGACGGCCGTAATTCCACGTAGTATACTGATAGACCAGTAGGGGATGTTTGAAAGGCTATTTGCTCTCGACACTGTGGCATTTATGTTTATTTTTATTTAGACCAAGTGTTCACTGTCCAGGGTCTCCTAGTATTCGGTTAGTTTAAGGACAACAAAACATAAATGAGACTTGTTCCTAGTTATGGATACCAAAAGACTAGAGAGCTGCTACGGTAAAAGTCTTTAAGTCTCAGAACCCCCGAGATACCCAAGAAGAGCCCGCTTTCTCTGTTCAAGTCCATTTCCATGGCCTCTGGCCTACTGAGTCAACAAAATCCCTGAATGACTTGCACTGGGGTTGGCAGGAGTCCCTCTTGTAGATTACACACAACATTCAGTAATCAGTTATTGAGACAAACTTAGATGAAAAACCTTAAGACCATTAATAATTAGAGAATATTAAATGTTTGGCTTTATCTCTCAAATCCATTAATAACCAGAGTCAAGTATCTTTACTCTTTTTGATCTACAAAACAGCACTGAGATAATGCTTTAAATGAGTTGTGTTCTGCCCCACCCTGGTTCTTTGTTTGAAAGCACCAGCACGTGTTTCGTCCGTGGCATATTACGGGCAGCCGGAGTCCTGTGCAAGGACAGCTGGACTAGTCCAACGTCACGTCCAATCTTGTGGCACATATATCCTTGTCTTTATAAAAGGCTTTAACCCTGCCTCAAACAATAAAAAAGCACTTGTGAAGTGACCACAGAATTTTTCCATCTTTATTTTTCTTACTTGTTTACTTTTCTTAATGTCAGAACCATTTGTATCATGCGCAGGAATGTCTCCCTCAATGCGAGCTTTGGAGGCAAAAAATATTTTTGGAGCGAGTTATGGACCACATTGTTTCCCTCTCTTTGCATTGTTTATTTTCTTCCAAAATGGTGTAATAACTTTCATTGAGATTAGCTTTAATTATAATTACCGTAAAGGCCTTAAAACGGTATATTCATCTTAATGATAGAATTATAGTGAGTTCTGTTTCTCTTAAAGAGGGATAATGATAACAAATTAGTGTTGGATTGTTTACAGTTCCATTGTTTGTTAAGGAAGATTTGCTGTGCTTGAGCGAGATTTTGGTCTGAATTGGCAGAGAGGGGAGCGATGCGGCATGCTTAGCTTAAATCCCTAGGAATTTCCCAAACCTTGTTTTTCAAAGTAGAGAATTAGAAGGTAATAAATTTAGTCCAAGCTCAGACATGCTTTATACCCCCTTTCACCACTTGGTCTTTCTACTTTTGACCCTGTTCCACTGAATTTCTTCTTCAGGATTGTGGAGCCGGGTAGCCCTCTGTCCTTCCAGAACACCCATCTGACTTGAGAGTCTCTGCAGTAAAGGCCATCCCAGAGTCCTCTGTCGCCTCAGCAAAGGCAGGGCGGACTGTCTCTTTCCTAAGTAATGTAATTTTATAGAACAATTTGTTCCTTGGGGAATAATGTTTCTGATTGCGGGGAATCCTATTAAAAGTACAACTATTACAATCATTTGCTTTTACTTTTACCAGCCTTGCTCATAAACCCTCCATCTGTTTGTTGCTTTAAATAGAGGAACATTATAAGAGATTATCACTCGATCAAGCTGCACGTCTGAATGCTGTGCATTTTCACATATTCGTGTGTACTGAGGAATACAAGAAAGCAAGCCACAGATTCTGGATAAAAGGATTTTCATTTTTTGTTTGTTTTGTTTGTGTGTGTATGTGTGTGAGTGTGTGTGTGTGTGTTTTCCAGCAGGGATGTATCTTGCACATTTTCAAGGGAAAGTGTCTTTCTTGTTGCTTCTAAGAAGTAATCTGGCTGTCTCTCTTGTCTTTGTTAATATGCAGATCAAAAGCAATCCGCAGGGCTCTTTACATCAAAACAGTGAGTGTTCGGTGGTTGTTCGTCATAAGAGCAGCCTAAGTCAGATGTGCATTGCTGTCTAATGCCCAGGGTGGACAGCACAGAGTCCACTGAGACCCCTCTATGCTGCCCAGCACAGCTGATCCAATGTGACATTCACCATCCGCTTTTCCTAATTCTCTTTCCAAGAAGAAGCCTTTGCTGCAGAAGGCTTGACTCTGGCGTCTGTGACTTGTCTACTAAGACCTAGAAAGGGGAAGAACACTGGAGGAGCCCAAGACATGTTGGTTACTTGTTTGTGTGATGGACCATCAGCCTTTGATGAAGCAGTGTGTTATTTCTAGTACATCAGCAAATACTTAGAGGCTCTGAAGAACACCCAAAGACAGTCACTTCTCTGAAATGATTATCTTGCTACAAATTTACCTGAAAATTTCCAGCAGTGGTAGTTCTCCTTTGGGTAATTATAATCCTGAATGTTAAGTTGCCACTTGGTGAGTGGGGTAGGCAGTGTTATATGTACATATTAATGTGTTAGCATATGCTGTTTTCTTCTAGAGTAGCGTGGAATGTGGCAGGCTAGGACAAGGGAGTTTTCCTAAGAAAGAAGAGAAAATTCTAAGTTTGGAATATGTCTAGGGATGAGTGGCCAAAGTAAGAATGACGTAAGTGGTAATGCATGGACTTATGCCAAAGGAGAGCTTGAAGCAGAGCCTGGTGCAGAATTAACATGTGAACTCTTAGTGGATAAGGATATAGAGTGCTGAGGGAATAAGGAAAAGAAAGGGAAAAGACAGTTGATGCCAATTAGAAAATTTGCTGATGTTCAGCACGAAAGTGGTGTTGAGCAGTTTTTTCTCATCAAAATGGAATCATCTTTGATCTGAGTCATTTATATATGTTGGATCAGTTCAGTTCAGTCACTCAGTCGTATCCAACTCTTTGTGACCCCATGAACTACAGCACGCTAGGCCTCCCTCTCCATCACCAACTCCCGGAGTTCACCCAAACTCATGTCCATTGAGTCAGTAATGCCATCCAGCCTTCTCATCCTCTGTCGTCCCCTTCTCCTCCTGCCCTCAGTCATTCCCAGCATCAGGGTCTTTTNCAAAGTAAGAATGACGTAAGTGGTAATGCATGGACTTATGCCAAAGGAGAGCTTGAAGCAGAGCCTGGTGCAGAATTAACATGTGAACTCTTAGTGGATAAGGATATAGAGTGCTGAGGGAATAAGGAAAAGAAAGGGAAAAGACAGTTGATGCCAATTAGAAAATTTGCTGATGTTCAGCACGAAAGTGGTGTTGAGCAGTTTTTTCTCATCAAAATGGAATCATCTTTGATCTGAGTCATTTATATATGTTGGATCAGTTCAGTTCAGTCACTCAGTCGTATCCAACTCTTTGTGACCCCATGAACTACAGCACGCTAGGCCTCCCTCTCCATCACCAACTCCCGGAGTTCACCCAAACTCATGTCCATTGAGTCAGTAATGCCATCCAGCCTTCTCATCCTCTGTCGTCCCCTTCTCCTCCTGCCCTCAGTCATTCCCAGCATCAGGGTCTTTTCAGATGAGTCAGCCCTTTGCATCAGGTAGCCAAAGTATTGGAGTTTCAGCTTCAACATCAGTCCTTCCAATGAGTATTCAGTACTGATCTCCTTTAGAATGGACTGGTTGGATCTCCTTGCAGTCCAAGGGACTCTCAAGAGTCTTCTCCAACACCACAGTTTAAAAGCATCAATTCTTCAGCACTCAGCTTTCTTTATGGTCCAACTCTCACATCCATACATGACCACTGGAGAAACGTTGGATGCTAATCCTTTATTGGTTATATCATTTGTAAATATACGCTTCCATTCAGTGTATTCTCCTTTCGTTCTGTCAATGGTTTCCTCCACTGTGCAAAAGCTTTTAAGTTTCATTAGGCCCTATTTGTTTATTTTTGCTTTTATTTCCTTCACTTTAGGAGACAGATTCAAAAAATATTTCTCTGATTTATGTCAAAGCATGTTTTGCCCAGATTTTCCTCTAGGAGATTTATAGTATCTGGTCTTAGATTTTGAGTTTACTTTTGTGTATGGTATTAAAGAATGTTCTAATATAATTCTTTTACATGCAGTTGTCTAGTTTTCCCAGCACTATTTATTGAACAGATTGTCTTTTCTCCATTGTGTATTCTTGCCTCCTTTGTTGTAAGTTAGTTAACCATAAATGTGTGGGTTTATTTCTGGGCTGTCTATTTTGTTCCACTGATATGTGTCTGTTTTTATGCCAGTACCATACTATTTTGATTCCTGTAGCCTTATAATATAGTCTGAAATCAGAGAGCATGATTCCTTTAGCTCCATTCTTTCTCAAGATTGTTTTGGCTATTTGAGATGTTTTGTGTTTCCATACAAATTTAAAAATCGTTTGTTCTAATTTTGTAAAAAAAAAAAATAAATTCATTTGAGATTTTCACAAGGATTGCATTGAATATGTAAATTGCCTTGGTAGTATGGTCATTTTAACAATATTAATTCTTCCAGTTCATGAACACAGCATATCTTTCCATCTGTTTATATCATCTTTAGTTTCTTTGATCAGTACCTTAATATTTTTCCATATATAGGTCTATTACCTCTTTAGGTAGGTTTATTCCTAGATATTTTATTCTTTAGATACAATTGTAAATGGGGTTGTTTCCTTAATTTCTCTTGCTGATGATTAATTCGTAGTGTGTAGAAATGCAGCAGATTTCTGTATATTAACTTTGTACCCTGCAACATTACTGAATTCATTCATGAGCTCTAGTAGTTTTCTGGTGGTGGCATGTTTAGGGTTTTCTGTCTATAGAATGATGTCATCTATGAACAATTGTAGTTTTACTTCCACCTTCCCAACTTGGGTTCCTCTTCTTTCTTTTTAGTGCTTTGATTTTTAATATTTCTGCTACTTCCCAGGTGACTCAGATGGTAAAGTATCTTCCTGTAATGCAGGAGACCCAGGTTCAACCCCTGGGTTGAGCAGATCCCCTAGAGAAGAGAATGGCAACCCACTCCAGTATTGTTGCCTGGAAAATTCTCTGACAGGAGCCTGGCACGGGGTTGCAGTCCGTGAGGTTGCAAAGAGTCAGGCACGACAGCAGCTAACACAACGCAACAATAGGCTATTTAACTCAGTCTTTCATAAAAAAAAAAAAAAGTACTCTAACTTTTACCTTATATTTAAAGTTTCTCAGGCTGTCTATGGCATAACTGCTAGAAAAAAAAAAAATGTCCTGGGCTTGCAATAATTTATTTAAAAGAATAACAACATTTCTAAAATATTTTAACTAATTAATTGGCTTATCAAAAAGAGTTGTCAAAAGTCATCCTAAATAGCCTGCAAAGTGTGTGTGTGTGAGAGAGAGAGAGAGAGAAAGAGAGAGAGACACTTTAGAATCTGTGCAGAGAACTCCTATACTGACATTGTAAACAGCTTTCTAATTTGCCTGTGAGCTCCACAGTAAGTCAGCTTTTATTCACGTTACAGTGCTACATAGAAAAATGTATCTGTATCATACCTAATTAATTAATATCTACTTTGTGCCTTCTTCACAGTTACCCACTTTCTGTGACTTGCTTAGGCTGTGATGTCACAGAATCATGATGTTTTTGGTTTTCCCCCATCTACAACCTTTGAGACCGAATTTGAACATAGCGAGACCATTGTTTAAAGTATAACATAGAGCAGTTTTGTTTCAATTAGGTGATACCATTTTTACTAAGTGAAAAACAGTACGTGAGTCATTTCAGAGAGTTAGTATATAAAACTAAGTTTCATCAATAGACTATCCATATTTTCCTGTTTACAAAATTTCATTCCCAACATCCTTATTTGCCTATTTGCATATAAATACAGTCTTCCCCAAACCTCCATTATCTGCAGAGCCATAGTATATAATCCACTTTCTGTAGCCACATTAACTTTCTCTATGTTGCTCAAACATAATAAATGTAGGAACATGCCTCCAAATGAAATACTCCCCTGTCCCTCCTTTAAAACTTTACTTGATATACCCAACTGAGAATGATACATTGTCAAAGAATTGCACTACACTGTAAAAGGTTTGCGCTTAAATAGTCCATGCATTCCTTGAAGTTTAAAGAGGTTGTGATGGGTGGAGGTTACTATCATGAGAGTCATTGTACATATCTTCACAAATCAGGCTTAACTGCTGCCTAACAAATTAAATTTCACTGAAAAAAAATTAGAATCTTGACTCCAGTTTATTCAGTTCAGTTCAATTCACTCACTCAGTCGTGTCCCACTCTGCGACCCCTGAATCGCAGTACGCCAGGCAGCCCTGTCCATCACCAACTCACGGAGTTCACTCAGACTCACACCCATCAAGTCAGTGATGCCATCCAGCCATCTCATCCTCTCGTCCCCTTCTCCTCCTGCCCCCAATCCCTCCCAGCNGTTTCTCATGATGTACTTTGCATATAAGTTAAATAAGCAGGGTGACAATATACAGCCTTGACTTACTCCTTTTCCTATTTGGAACCAGGCTGTCCTTCCATGTCCGGTTCTAACTGTTGCTTCCTGACCTGCATATAGATTTCTCAAGAGGCAGGTCAGGTGGTCTGGTTATTGGCCAGACCTATAGGTTTACACTACAAATATTTTATATGCCATATAGAATATTGACTTATCATATATTCAAATGGATTTTACAACCCTGTTTCAGCAGTTTGGTCAGTGGACCTCTTCGTGGGCAATATTATATTCCTGGATCCTTTGCTGTTTTATTCATAGACATGTGCATCAGCACATATGCATATTATAAACATATAAATGTTTTCCCTAGAATTATTTTATGATATAACATTTAATCAAGCACAACACCTATTTAAATTATAGAGTCAAGAAACCAGGCACACATATGGAAGAGGAAGACATTTGTGAGTGAAAAGTGGGCTTAATTATTTAATTGAAAACCCCTAACATTTGCATGTACTTCTTATTTCCTCCCACCCCTACTGGATCAGTGATTTCTCTAGAAATATTTTCTAAGTTTTTCCGTAGTTCAGGTTGCCCTCTCTGGCTTTGAAACTGACTGTAAAACCTATGCTAATCCATATCCAGAAGGACACACTTGCGGATGCACTCACTCCAAAGATGTTTGTTGGGCACCCTCAATATCCTAAAAATTAGAAATATAAGAGTAGTAAGAGGTTGGCTTACTTCTGGATCACTTTTATCTGGAGAAGACTGATATCAGTTTAGTTCAGTCATTCAGTCATGTCCAACTCTTTGTGACCCCATGGACTGCAGCACGCCAGGCTTCCCTGTCCATCACCAACTCCTGCAGACTGATATACATATAAATAATCATTATATGCTATGATGGGCCCAATGTTAAAGATTGCACCAAAGAACTACATGAATTAAGACCCAGAAATGACAGAAATTGATTCCACATGTAACCATATTGCCACCATGTCTACAGTTAACATCTTGATCCCAACTGCTGTCATTTCTTACCTGGATCATTCATCCCGACTCCACTGCTCACCAGTCTCCTGATTCTACTCTTGCATTTCTGCAGTCTATTCTTAACAGAAAGTCAGTGCAATCCTTTAAAAAATGCTAAATCACAATCTGTGTCTCCCCTACCCATGGTTTCCCATCTCATTTAGAGTAAGAGCCACAGTCCTTACAAGACCCTATATGGCCTTGTATGATCTGTTCTAGAGAAATCAATGTCCCAATGGCTATGAAAATGAAGCAAAAATAAATGCAAATACCATTCCCTATCACTCTCCATACATTCTCTTTACTCCAACCACACTGGCCAGTACTGGACTTTGTACTTGCCATTCAGGTCTTTGCTCAAATGTCACCTCCTTAGAGAGGCCTTCCGAGACCACTCTATCTGAAGTAGCATTCCTGCCCCCATCTCACTTCACTTACCCTGCTTAGATTTCCTCTGCTGCACTTGTCACCCCCTGACATATTACATATTTATGGAAGTGGGTATTTTTCATCCAAACAAAGGGAAGGACTTGTTTTCTCCTGGGCTAAAGGATACCTTGCATGTGCAGACACTCAATGCATAATTGTTTTATGAATGAGTGAAAGAACGGTTCCAATTCACAGAAGTCTGTTAGGCTGTGTCTACAGACATGTTGTTGCATATTAAACAGGATGAGTCTCTTTCATCAAAGAGATTTTCACTTGAAAAATCCACCCTCCCCCTTTCTTTATCCTGGATGAAGCAAACAAACTACTTCATTCTGTTTTAGAACAATGTAGAATGTGGAAACATGAAAAATGGGCAGTGAAATTGGGTTAACAAGCAAACAGGAAAGGAAGGCTAACGTCAAGAAGCAGAACGACAAAATGACGTGCAACTTGGATGGATTTGAGAAGGTCTGTGTTATAGGGGCTTTTCTAGTTTCCTCTCAAGCAACCAGGAGGCTGTATGAATTTGGTTGTGGACACACCTGGCTGTCTATATCAGAGACTGTATACCTAGAGATAGAAGGCCTTGTCATTCATTCAGTTAAAATTTTCAAACAGAATCTAATCTTTATTCTCAGTGTATAATTCTTATTTTTTTGTTATTCAGTCCCTAAGTCATGTCTGACTCTTTCCAACCCCATGGACTGCAGCATGCCAGGCTTCCCTGTCCTTCACTCTCTCCCAGGGTTTGTTCAAACTCACGTCCATTGACTCAGTTCTTATATATACTCACATGTGTATATATATGTGTGTATAATATATATATGTTCTTAAATATACTTATATATGTGTATATATGTTATATATACTTATATAATTCCTACATATTATATATACATATGTACATTCTTAGTATATAGTTCTTATATATGAAATGAGATTTAAAGAGAAATTCAAAGGAAGAGTAATATTATTTATAAAACAAACTCTTGTCAGACACAATTAAATTATTATTTATCCATGATGAATAGAACTAACTTACTTTAACTTGGTAGCTTAACATCACAATCTTCTCAAAACTTCATATAGGTGACTGTAAATTAATGAGGCATTTTTCCTGTCAGGAGTGAAGTTCAGAATTTTATGAATCTAATTAGGTAATGATAATTATCACATACAAATACTGTAAAAACATTTTATAGCTATCAATTAATGTAATCATTCAACAACTCCATCAGGTCAGTGCTCTCATCCCCATTTTAAAAATAAGGAAAATAAGGCCCTGAAAGGCTCAGTCATGAGACTGGGTCACATAATGGTCAAAGTGATAGTCGTTCAGTCATAGCCCACTCTTTGCGACCCTATGGACTGTATGTAGCCTACTAGGCTCCTTTGTCCTTGGAATTCTCCAGGCAAGAATACTTGGAGTGGGTAACCATTCCCTTCTTGCCTGGAGAATTCCATGGACAGAGGAGTCTGGCAGCCTACAGTCCATGGGGTCACAAAGAGTCAGATACAACTATTTACTAACAGTTTCACATATAGGCAGTAGCTGTGAGTGCTGTGAATTCCATGATGTTAATTCAAGCTCTCTAGGCCCAAAGTCTGTGCTCTTCTTCACTGCAATATCTCAGTGAAAGGCATTCTCTTACTTTGTAAAATTCACATCTTTTCTGATGACGGAGATGCTGCTCAAAACATGTTTGAAAGTCCTCTTTTGGAACAAATCTTAAAAGTCTCTCACAAATCATTCATAAAATGAGGCTTATGGTGAGCAAATAGAAAAAAAAAAAAAAATAGCATTCCATAACTCTGTGACCCAATTCATTCCCTGAAATAAGTTTTTAAAAAGTACACTATAAATAAACCCAAGATACCTTCAAATGAAAAACATTTTCTATGATTTAAGATTTTTTTTTTGAAGCTTTTCTATGAACACTTAGCATAGTGACTTTAAAGAATTAATTGCCTGGAAAGCTCACATCCTGGTTTCTGCTTTCCGTCAGGAAATCATTAGTTACGTTGAAAATTTGGGAAAACTCCATCTTAGCGGATGGTTATGAATGGTGCCCCAGAACCTAACGGCCAGCTTCTCCTGCTGTTCTGCTCCCTACTCTGCCCCTTTGGCTTTCACTCCCCTGCCAGATAGGGGAGGAAATGAAACTGTCCAAAGGCAGCTGAAGTGAACAACCGCTGAAGGCAAAGGGGACTACAGCGTTTCTTCAGACGGGAAATTTAGTGACTTCGTGAGATAACGATGCGTATGAAAGTGCTTTGCAAAATACAGTGATACCCGAGTATAAATCACTGCACGGTAAACTTGAAAACTCTGAAGGCATTTTCAGAAAGGAAGTTTTGGAACTGTTTTAGGTGATCGATTTCGTCCCTGGAGTCAGAGCGGTCTCTCAAGTTGGATACTTTGAAACAGACCAAAGCATAATATCTGCCTCATTCCTAGAGTGGGGACTCTAAAGTTAGCCATCTTTTTATAGCTGAGTCTCATATACTCAGTTATCTACTGCTTGTAAGCTAGACCAATGTGGTTTTCTAGGTAATCACTCAGAAATCTGTCTTTCCCCTCTTGCTTCCAACATATTTCATCTGTTGTTGCCTCTCTGACCCTAGACTGCTTGTTGTATGTCTGACATCAATGCCACTTCTAATTTTGATCATTCATTCTCCTTTAGTTTCACTAATTTCCCAGGCATTCCTTCTGGCTTGACTCGTCTACCTTGGGCCTTGATACTTATACCCAGACCTTTACTTTCTTTAAACCTTTGATGTCCCCAGTTACCTTGGGTAAGAAATTTCATTTTAGACTCCTGTAATCCCAACTCTGACTAGGTCATATCCCTTGGGGAAGATCGGAGGGAATTTGGACATCACTTATTTGATGTATATTTTAAAATCCTTAATCTTGTCAACACTCAACACTGGCTTAATTTACAACTAAAAATCCTAAACTGTGGCTTGAAGCTAGCCTCATTATTGCAGGCTAAGTTTTATCTCTGATGGTCTCTCTTATCTTTACATTTTCCCCATTTAGCTATTAAAGCAATTCCCAGTGGTTTTTAGTTCTCGCTAAAATTGTTTTCCTCTTCTACGCTGTTTGGCAGAAACTGGGAAAGACTATGGCCTTTTGTTCATCAGTGCCTGTATTTGCTTCTAATTATAAAGTGCTATTTCTCACCACCTAAGGAGGCCTGAGAACTTGTGCTTGTATGTGTGTACGCACATACGTGTGTATTTATACACTTAATCTCTTCTTTTTATACAAATGGTTTCACATGCAATGTCCTGCACTTTCTTATTTTTTTCATCTAACATCCCTAAAGAACAAAATGGATGATGTGAGGGTCAGTTTTATGTGACAACTTGATGGGCCAAAAGTGCCCATGTTAAATGCTATTTCTGGATGTCTCTTTGAGGGTGTTTCTGGATAAGATTAGCGTTTGAGTTGGTGGACTCTGAAAGTAGATTTCCCTTCCCAACGTGGGTGGGCATACTCCAGTCTATTGAGAACCTAAATAACGCAAAAGGCAGAAGGAGGAATTTGCCTCTTTTATTTCTGCCTCACTGCTTAAGCTGGACATCACATCTTATCTTGTGCCCTTGGATTGAGCTTTACACCATTGGTTCTTCTAGTTCTGAGACCTTTGGATTTAGGCTGAATTACAGCATCTGCTTTTCTGGGTCTCCATGGCAAAGACACACATGTCTATCAGAATAGAGCCAGATATTTTTTAAAAAATGCTAGAATAATATGGAGGGGAGAAAAATAAGCAATTTTGGTTGGAACCTCGTAGAAATACATTCTTCAGTGTGTTTCAAGTCTTAGTAAAATTTTAAGATTTAGTAACTCTATAAGTTCAAGTGCTTCACAGTTACCCAGACATCATTTGTCAGGATAACTATTTAGATTGTTTCTCCACTTATTTGTTTCTGTGGGTTTGAAAAGTACATTTTTAATTTTAACTCATTTGATTACAGTGGTTTGTGATGGCACTTTCGCAGACAGTGGCTCAGTGGAAGAAGCCTCTTGCTTGGTCATTTAGGTCACCTGATCTGTCTCTATTATATTTATCCTCACAGGGTCACGTTCAAACTGCCTGTCGTGTGCTCATCAAAACCTCCTTCTCTGGAGGACTTTGAAGCCAGAAATAAATGTAGTTCTTTCTATCACTGAGAAGCAGCTGAGGATTTTTTACAAAGTTTGAAAACCAACTAGAGTGATGGGTAGCACAAGACAGTAGTTATGTTGAATTTTAAAAAGAAACACATCAATATGTTTAAATAGTTAACTTTTCAGATATTATCGTTATAAGGTAGTAGCATGTGCAGTTCTGAAATGATTGAAGCTTAACTCTGCAGTAAGACTCTTAGGACTCCCTTAACACTCTAGATATAAAAACTTAACTTTAATGTGTTTGCAGACCATCTTTTGTGAGTCTTTGGCTTACCTTTTTCCTTTATTGTCTTTTGATGTGATCAAATTCCTTAGTATTTATAAAATATATGTACTGGAGAGTGCCAGGGCTGTGATATATTTGACGAAATTCTTCCCTTGAAATCATGAAGTTATTCTATATTTTCTCTTAAAAAATATAAAATTTTGTCTTTCATATTTAGGTGTTACATGCATCCAGAATTTCCCATGTAGTGGTGCAATTTGGGATAGAATTAAACTTTTTGACTACGTGGCTAGCTGATTGTTCCACTTTAAATGTTCTTTCCTTTTCAGAGCCATCTGCGGCATTACCAAGTTTGTGTATATATGTGGAGCTATTTCTGGGCTCTGTTTTATTCAACATGGGTAATTGCCTTCTCTTGTGCCGATATTACCGTATACTGATTTTCTACTTACTGTAGCTGTTTGATTTTTTTTCTCCTTCCTTTTCCCCCTCCCTCTTTCCCCCTTCCTTCCTTCTCTCTGTTCTTCTTTTCTTCCTTCCATCCAATGATCTTCCACCTTCCTTCCTTTCCTCAATTTTTTTGAGGTATGATTTACATACAATAAAAAATCCATGAGTTCATTTTAAGTTTAGATGAATTGTGCCAAATACATGAACCTGTATATTCACAATGTCAATCAAGATATAAGACATTCCCATTACCTCTAAAAGTTCCCTTATACTCCTTTATAGCCAGAACCCCCAACTCTACTCAATGACTCACTTATTTTTCTCATTATAGATTAGTTTTGATTTTTCATGAACTTAGCATATATGGAGTCGTGTAGTTCGCAAAAAGTTGGACATGACTGGGTGACTGAATAAAAACAACAAATGTACTTATTTTTGTCTGGGTTCATTTGTATTATATTCCTGAAATGTACCTACCTTGTTGCTTTTCATTACTGAACGGCATTTCAGTATATGAAGATACAAGAATACAACAATTTGCGTCTCCATTGTCCTTGGTGGATGTTTGCCTTTTACCAAGTTTGGGGGTATTTTTTCTTATTCTTGGATTCAATATAACATTCACCATTTCAGCCAAGTGTATAATTTAGTGGCATTAAGTACAGTCACCATCTTGTGGAACCCTTGTCACTCCATTTCCAGAACTGTTTTTTACCATGCTGAACAGAAATCCCAAAGCTATTAGACAGTAACTCCCTATTTCTTCTTTCCCCAGCCTCCAGTAAATTCATGACACTTTCTGTCTCTGTGAATGTGCTTATTCTACCTACATCAAGGGCAATCATTAGAGTATATATCCTTTCTGTGTCTGGCTTATTTCACTTAGCACAATACTTTCAAGGGTCATCCATGTTTAGCTGTGTTAGAATTTTATTCCCTCCCTCTTTACAGGTGAATAATATCTCATTGCATATACATGTCACGTTTGGTTTATTTGTTCGTCTTGCTGCATGTGTGCATCGCTGTACCCTTCTGGCTGCTGAGCGTGATGCTGCTGTGAACACGGATGTCCAAGTATCTGTTGAGGTCTCTGCTTTCGGTTCTGCTGGGTATATGCCTGAAAGTGAAATGACTGCATCGTAAGGTAGTTCTGTTGGTTAACTTTTTGAGGATTTGCCATTCTGTTTTCAAAAGAGTTGCACCGTTTCCAACCACAATGCATAAGGGTTCCAACCTCTGGTGTTTTGGTTTCTTGTTTCTTTTTTGTTTTATAATACCCATTTAGTGGTATGAAGTGATATCTCGCTGTGATTTTGATTTGCATTTCCCTTATGACGTGGGACGCTAAGCGCCTTTTCATGTGCTTGTTGGCCATTCAGATATCTTCTTTGGAAAAATGTCTGTTCAAACCCTTTGCCAATATTTGATTGGGGTTTTATTTTCTCATTTATTTTGCGTGGTAGTATTTCTTTATATATTCTGGATCCTAATCCCTTATCAGATATATGATTTACAGATATTTTATCCCAGTCTGCAGGGTGCCTTTTCACACCCTTGATAGTGTCCTTTGTTTCACAAAAGTTTTAAATTTTGGTGAAGTCCAGTTTACGTATCTTCGCTGTTGTTGCCTTTGGGGTCAATATCCAAGCAATTATTGCCAAATTCAATACTTTAAAGATTCTCCTTAATGTTTTCTTCTAAGAGTTTTCTAATTTTAGCTCTTCCTTTACATCTTTGATATATTTTTTGTTAATTTTTGTAGATAACAGTAAGGGTCCAATTTCATTCTTTCACATATGACTATCCAGTTTTCCTATGGTCGTTTTTTGAAGAAACTATTTGAAAGGAATGGTCACCCTTGTTGAGAATCAGTTGACCATACATGTGATGGTTTATTTCAGACCCTGTCTTCTGCTTCATTGCTGAATATGTCTGTTTTTATGTCAGTACCACACTGGTTGATTATTATTACTTTTGGTAAACAACTGTCTTAGCTGGGTTATATGCTAAGAGTATGTTTAGCTTTGTTTAAAACTTCTAAATTATTTCCAAAGAAGTTGTATCAATTTATACTCTAAACAGCAATGAATGAAAGTTCAGTTATTATATATATAAGCCAACATTTAGTGTTATGGTCTTTTAAAATTTTAGCCATTATTGTTTTCATGTACTTGTTGGACATTCATAACTCTTCTTTCATGAAATATCTGTTCAAATCTTTTAATTGGCTGTGTGTCTTGTTATGATAAAGCTGTAAGAATTCTCTATATATTCTTGATACAAGTCTTAGTCAGGTGTGTGTATTGCCAATACTTTCTCCCCATCATTTGTGCCTTTTTGATTTCTTAACAGCATCTTTCAAACAACTTAAATTTTTTTTCTCATTTTAGAAATAATTTCATACCTACAAAAATTTGCCAAAAAATAACACAAAGTATTCCATTATTACTTTGTTATTTTCTCCCTTTCAGTTACTTTGGGTGACTTTTTCTTTCCTAGTTTGATAATACAGGAATTTTGATCATTGGCTTCTAAGCTGTCTTCTAAATAAAAGCATTTAAAGCAATCCATTTCTTCCTAAATACTGTTTTAGCTTCATCCTCACATTTCAACATGTAATGATTTTAGATCATTCCTTTAAAAATATTTAATAATAGTAATTATAATTATCCGAGGAAAAACCAGGAGCATATCTGTGTAAAAGGCCTAAAAAAGGAGTAAGTTATTTTAAGAATAAAATAAAAGCAACTGGAAACTCCAGGGAAAATGTAAAACATTTAGAAAATGGCATTACTTTGTTCTATATTGAACCATAGTTACATAATCAACATTATTTAAACAATAATAAAGGTCCTTACAAGGGAAGCTTTCTTCCACTTTTACTTCTGCTGCTGCTGCTAGGAAACTTTTTTTACTAAGGAAATTACTAAAGTCATTAAAGTCCTTCAGGATGCAGTTAAATGCTGATCTTTCTTCATGAACTTATCTTCTATGTGGTGAATCCTTTGTAAGTCCACTCTTTAAAAAATATGTATAAAAAAATTTAAAAAAAAAATAAAAAATATGTATGTATTTATTCGGCTGCGCCTTGGTTGTGGCACTCAGATCTTTGATTTTTTGTGTGTGGTGTTTGGAATGTTTAGTTGCAGCATATGAGATCTTTTTTTTTTTTCCTAGTTGCGGTATACGGGATACTTAGTTATGGCATATGGGATCTAGTTCCCTGCTCAGAGATTGAGCCCAGGCTCCCTGCATTGGAATTGCAGAGTCTTAGCCATTGGACCACCAGGGAAGTCCCTGTAGGTTCATTCTTGTTCAGCTTGAGAACATATTGTTTCTATTATACATAATTATATATATTCCACTGATGCTGATAATTTCTTCAGGATTGTCAATTATAGCATCTTACAAATCAATAATTTAACTCAATAAGTAAATAACTTAACTCAGTAATAGCACTTTTAACCTTTTTAGTTTACTTGTCTAACTACTGTCTTTTCCACTATACTGTAACTCATTCGTCATAGAAACAGTATGATTCAGTTCCTAATTTCCAAGACTTAGCCCACCATCAGGCACATTGTAGCTGCTCATGCTTACTCAACGAATTAATCTGAAGAAACTTGATCTGGTTATTATGAGAACGTGTTGCTTTTTGGCTGTTTCCTCGAGAAAGGAGAAAAAAGAAAAGAGTGAGAGATGTGACTGAAGAGGAACGGAGAGTACTGAACACATTTAATAGATGCCCCCTCTCCAAAGCACTTAAGCAGCAGCAAGCATGCCCTTGGAGCACGTCTGATGGTATTTCAGAGCCCCTCGTCACAGATCACCTTGCAATCCCAGGTCACAAGGTGGGAGCTGCCAGCAGTCCTGGTATTAAGCCACCGCACTGGCTTCCAGCTCTCCTTTAAGTGAGGTGGCTTGCGGTGGACTAGCCTAGGGTAACTGTGCCAACTTACAGCTGTCCTGTCCCTGTCTCCCTGCCAAACAGACTTAGATTTCAAGTGAGTAGTTTCACAAGCCTGCAAGGAATGGATATTTATAAAGACAAGTTATGCCGTGGTCATATTCACATAGCATCACCATCAGCTCAGCATCCAGGCAGACCAGTCATATCCTGTGCACAGTCGGCTTTACGGGATGCAGGGAGCTGGGAAGACAGACACATGGGGAAAATAGGGACAAAGGGGTCTGGCCAACTTAACTACAGGGACACATACAACCTTTCTTCTTTTCATTTAGGGCTTTTATCAGAGGCATTTGGCCTGCAGTGGGAGGAGCATGCGTCTTAGAATTAATGGATCTTGTTTGGGGTTCAGGGACTGCTACTTACTTTCTTGGTGTCCTTGAGCAAGTCCCTTCCTATCTTCCTGTCTCTGGATCTGGTTTCCTTATTTTAACAATGTAAACCTCACAAAGGTATTTTGAGGATTATAAAGAAATAATGGGTGTGCGCATTCTTTGAAAAATATGAATTATACTGTGCTTTTTCCTACTGGGAAATGCCTCAAGGCCATTCAGCATATTGTATTCACCTCTTACATATATAATATTAAAGGGAAATATTACCAAACCAGGAAAAATTGCCTGTGATAATTACCAGTATGGCAGGGAGAGGCTTCCCTACTACTTAATTTTCTTGTTTGTTAACCCACTCGTCAAACATTATTGAACATATCTTCCCCATCATAAAAAAGATCTGAGTGTGTATTATTCAGTTATCCAGACAACACTTATCACGTGCTCAGGTGAAAAGCACTAGGTTAGCTCCCATGAGTGAACTAGTATGGAAAAGGAAGAGGATCCACATTCAGAATTAGGTGGTTATAATATGTCAAGGCTGCATTGGATAAGTGTTATATTTCTAGCAGTTTCTAGAATCACAACACATCGGACATGTTTGCCTATATAATGTCTCACTTCCTTCAACTATTACCTAAGGTATGAATTCTGTCGACACTGTATTTTGATAACTAAAAAATGTCATACTGTGTGGGATATTCTAAATATTTCAAGTAGATATAATTGTAAGAAAAGTCTTCCTTATATTCACCATCTGGTCCTGTCTTATAGCCATGCAGCTTGCTTCCTTGTATACATGACGGTCACCACTTGGACACATTTAAAGATGCCCATCATGCTTCTTCCTACTTTCTGCATGATATATATATATATATATATATATACGGCTCCCAGTCCCTTCCCTCTCAGTTCTGCTTTGTCTCTTAGGAGCCTGCTTAATCTTTCCCGTGTCCTACTCAGCATGTCACATTCCACCTGGCCTCAGAATTCCAGAAGTGGTTCTACCAGGGCAGAAGAGGATGTGACTGTAATCTCCATGCTGAAAGTCCTCACTGACATTTATAGTCATAGAGATACTGGCAAACCCTAAATTTGTTTTCATGTAGTGAATCTCCTTTTCCATGTAAGTATATTCCCTCATTCTGTATTTTTCAAGTTTATTTTTCAGAACAACATTCACAACTTCACAGTTGTATTTACTAAATTGTATTTTTAGATGTTCGCATAAGCTGCCTCTAACACAAGTCATCTCCGTTATAGTACAGTCCCCACTAGGATCAGAGGGAGAATGATTCAAAAGTTGATGCACAGTTTATAACTCATGCTCTGGGATTCACTTTTGATCACTTCTCATAGTTCTATTTATGATATCAGCGTTCTTATACGTCCTACAGAAGTTCCCAGGACTCATATGATTTATACCACCAAGACTCTCCCATTAAAATTGTGAATAACCCTTTCCTCCAGGAGGAAAGGGACAAAAATAGCAGCTTTATCATTGATATAATTAAATGCAAGTATGTGGAATGGCCCTGGCCAAGACTGTACAGCCCTTTTGCCTGTTGGCTGGTGGAGGTGATCTGTGCTCCTGTAAGCTTCCCTACCTCCCAGCAACCAGAACAAAATAGGAAATCAGAACCTTGTAGGCAGGCAGATGGACAGCGTAGGGAGTGTCCAGAGGGGCAGAGCTGCTCGCAGTAGGCTGGGGCCCACAGCACGTTAACTCCTCTCTTGAGGTGGGGAGAGGCGCGTCTTCTGAAGAGTGACCGTCTGCATTTTCTCAGCCAAAGAGGAATACTGAGCAAGGGGGAGAAGGGTTCCCTCACATCTCCTTACACTCACACATAGGCACTGAGTCCCTTTAGCGTCGTCAACTGCAGGGTGACGGGACTGGCTTATATGGATGCAGGGACCTCTTCCAAGGCGACCTACTTGTCCACACTCAGGCCCAGTGGCCACTCCCCTTTGTCCATGGCCTGTGAGATTTTGTCTGCGGGGCTGGCAGCCCTGACATCAGCCTGGAAACTGCACACATCTGACCCAGCACATCATTTCATCTCTGTGGAATGTCACACTCTGTGAGGGCCGGTGTTACTTGATGTTGGACACCTGGGCAGAAACATTCTGCTCCGCGGCTTTGCTTTTCTCTCCATGAAGTCCCCGTCCTCCCTGTGCCACCCTGGGTGTGAGCCTGGAGTGGAAAGACCCCTGACTGAGATGGGGAATGTTGCAATTGACAGGCCCTCCATCTGCTCCTTGGGGCCCTTTTAGACTTGCCTGTTTATATTCCTCTCCCTTCCAGATTTCCCCTTTATCCTGGAGACAAAGCCCAAGGAGGCTCCTCCACTTTCACTATCATTTATTAGGAGTCCTCTTCTCTCTCCTAGGATCTAGTAGTTCTATCTTGTGCAAGTTACCTGGAAGCTTTTGCGATCTCCTGTTCCACTCAAGAATTACTAAAGTAGGTAGAATGCCGTTTCAGTCTCCCTACTTGAGCTGTGCGTTTCTGCTTCTCCTTTACCTTCCAGAAGGTAGCCACCGCCCCATCATACAGACGTGGCTCCTGGGTCCACTTGCTGCTTAGCTGTGGTGATTGAAGAAAAGCTTGGTTGTAGAACTCCATTTGCAATATTTAGAAGATCCGTTTGTATCAATTATCCAAACTTCCCCTATATACCCACCCACCCCCTCTTTTTATTTTTTTACTAGTAATACCTTTATTCTTTTCAAAATAATCCCATAACCAGTATCTCGTTTGGACCTCAAAAGGATCTCACGAGTGAGGCAAATCATGATTCTATCTTTCCATTCTATATTCCGGGACAGAGGCACAAAAAGATGAAGTCATGAACCCAAGATTTAGGAAAGAGTGGGGGCAAAATTGGGACCAGACACCACATCTGACCCTGAAGCCAGCACACCCTCTACTGAATCTGTGTGTACAGACCTCACAGGGTATTAGCAGTCACTAGGGCTCAAGATCCCCACGAGAAGCCAGTCCCATCAGCCCCTAGTTGAATGTCCTGCTTTGAGAAGGCACATGCCCTGAGTAAATGGAAAGAATTATTTATTGTGGGGGAATAAAACAAAACTAAGCCAAATGAAGCATAGAAGGTTTGGGTGACATTTAGGTGGCAAGAGCCAGAGTTTAAGTGAACTGGAAACTGATGGGAGATGAGGCAGTGGAATGACACAGTTTAACTCTTTGAAACCTGTTTAGCGTTTTAATGGCTCAGATGGACTAAAGGAAAAACAGAACACTCATTTAGTCATTAAAGAACCCTGGTATTCTCTGTTATACCCATTGGGAAAAAATTTGGATGGACCAGAAGCAGCAGTTTCTCATTTACATATTTGTCTAAATTATGTTAATGAGAAAAAAGAGTGAACTATAGACTCACATCCTTGCATCACTATAGACTCACAGAGCTTGCAATACTGTGAAGCTTTGACTTTAATTAAGACCTGTGCTTTTGCCCCTCCATCCTTTATTAAAACGAAAGCATCATTAAAGAGAAGAAAAACAATAGCTAAAACCTCCCACCAAGAAAGCTTCTGCTATTTTGGATAACTCATATGCCAAATTATTCCACTTTAATGGAAAGAAAAAAACGAATGCAAAGGAATCCATGTGTACAGATGACTGGAGTGCATCCCCCCATCTCCCCAAGCAGCACATTTCCAAAGGGCACAGATAGCCTCCTGCGATGCCTCTTTTGTTTGTTTAATTTCCTCCCGATGCATCATCCTCTAAGGAGATGGGCCCAAGTTCTCCCTCTCTCTCACATTGTTTTCAAACCTAGTTACCACTGCATGCATTTCTAAATGACAAAGCGACCGGGTCTAAACCTTGATATGTCGAGCGAAAACCCAAACTGACAGTTGGAAGGGGCAGATAGAGGAAGGCACTGCCCATTCTTCCCTCATCCCAAATGTCATCCCTTCCTTGTCCAGGCTGCCCAGGCAACCCTGATGAAGAAACGAGGAGACACTTGAAAGTTTCTGACAGGTGTCATGGGCACAGGCACTGAGAAACCAGGAGTGATGGAGCTTGACGTGACAGTGGCAGGGATACTGAGGCTGGCTCCAGGACATGCAGAGTTTGGTGTCTGTCAGTTCCAATCCTTGTCACGCTCCTACTCCATACTGGTAACTGCAAACAGACAGTGCCAGCGGGAAGTGTTCAGAAAACTTAAAAACATCTTTTCCTGACCAAGTGATGTTGCCAAGCTGCAGTAATGTAGGATCAATCGCCACCCAAAGTGGGTGCACTGCAGCTGAGCGCGTCAGAAGCGGGTGGCAGGGCTGATCACACTGGTGGGTGCACAATTTGCTTGCTGTCTTTCTTTGCACTCTGCCTTCCCCTCCAAGACTAGAGTTGCAGTCTCCCATTCCTTTCCACATTTGTGCGTGTGATTTCTGTTCTGCCAGCATCTTCCTCTACCAGTAACTTCTGATGACTCTTCATTCCTTGCATATAATGATCTCTGCAACAGATCCTGCTTGGTCTAAATATTTGGCAATCCTGCTCTTCTGACCTGGCTGGAGAGTGATTTATGAGAGAGGAGGGCCAGCTTCTTGGTTACACCATGCAAATAGTTTCATAAATATTGCTCCATTGCATTATTTTGAAATATTGCTTCTTTTAACAATCTGCACAGTCAAATAATTGTGCTAAATAAAAATCCGAGGCTAGGCCTCTCACCCAACCAAACTAACAGGTGGTAACCAAGCTCACCTGGTGGGAGAACCCAACTTGATTAACTCCAGCCCAGAAGTGATAGTTAACTGGCCTTAAGGCATGATGGATGATAGCAGGTGCATGTATAATCTTTTACCTGGCCTTCCAGCTTTCTAAGAGGATATGTATTTATTTAATAATTCTTAACCCAATACATTGGCTTGCGGTTAAGCATCTTCAAATAACATAAGGACTTTATAAGTGCATTTATTTAAATAAAATCCAACCAATAATTATTTGACAAAAAGTCAGTGGTGCATGTAGTCTCTGAGTCTGGTTTCTACCGAAAATTCCACGGGGCCTCAGGCAGAGTGATAAATCAACCATGGTGCGACTGTCTCCCTCTCCAAATGCCAAGAGTCAGTGCTAAAGTGGAAAGAGTTCTGGTGTCAGAGTGACCCAAGGTGAGTCTGAAATTTGAGAATGGCAGGGGACCAGGCTAGATATTTTTATTACAAACTGCACTGTGAAGTGTCAAGATAAGTTTAGGCCACAGGTGCTATTATATCTTAGCTTCAGCCAATTTCTGCTCTGGTTTTGTGCTCGGTGACTGGAGGTGACCTTTTTAATAGAATATCCCCTTTCCAGGGGGCCTGCATGAAAACAGCGATGGTGTCAGGACCCACACATTCTCTCTGTGTACACACCACTCTGAAAATCTCCTCCTTTTCCATCTCTCCAGCTCATGTGTCTGCAATATTGACTCCTACATATGTTTTTCTAACCAGTTTTATCTTCCAGCCTGTAATTTTGCATCTCTGTACAGACAATAACTCCTGAAACACATGTATACTAGGCTGAAGGAACATGCTTGCTCCCATCAACCACGTTCTCTGCTGGATTTCCTACTCTGTGGCTCTGCCCCTCTCCCTGGGGCCCTGCCTCCAAATGTTTGAAATCGCCTCTTCCTTTGCTCCCTGGAGTAAAGCAGTTATGCAGGCCTGTCAGTTTTCTCATATAAAACCTACATCTGCCCCCCACATTTAGTTTTGAAAGAATGTTTTTATACTTTGTTTTATAAACTTACACATGTTCATCATGAACTTTTCAAACTACATGTCAAAGCATAAAGAAGAAAGACAAGTAAAACCAATTTTTTAAGTTAAAAATAATATCCAGAATCATATTGTCCATAAATAGCTCATAAAATTAGATAACATTCTTCTAGATTGCTTTCATGCACAGAAGTGAACAGACGGATGGATGGATGGATGGAAAGAAATCTTACAAAAACTGTATTATGATACCCATGTTATTTTGGCAAAAACATTAAATGTAATTTTATTTGATTTTGGCAGGAAAAAAGTAAAACAATGAAAAGGGACTTGTTTAACTTTATTTCTTTATATAAGAGATAAATGCCTAAATTATCTGAAGATGAAAGAAATGAGCTTACAACTTTAAGAGACTGTGAAAGTATTATTCTTAAAATTCCACTTCAATTTTCATCAGTAGTGATCGAATTCACCCTAAGGGAAGTATAAAGGTCACCCTCTTATACTTCCTGTTGGCTGTTCATCCTCCACCTCCCAAATTTACTTACCAAGATGCATAACATTTGTATTCTGCAATCAAACTGTCCAGAGTTTAATGTCTCAGTTCTTCATTTGAGTTACTTGATGGCTCACACTCACCACCAGTCATTTCTCTGAAGCTTCTCCATTTCTGTGTGTGTGTGTTTATTCTCTCTGCTTAGTGAGATTTGATTGTGCAGTATTTTTATCTAGAAAGAATTTCAATGAGGCTTACATTGTGTTCTTCACTTGCTGAACTCATACTTCCATTCTCTAGCAAGATGCAGACATTGCACTGTTGGTTTCCGAATTTTGAATACTATGTGCTCATAATGCTACATCATCACCGTTCTTTTTCATTAGCCTCGATTTCATCATGGTGTGATTTTATTCCTAACCCTACCCCTCCCTTTCTGCCCCAAAAGAAAAAGGACTAAACGTGTTTATACACAAATTCTGTCACATTTGAAAATGTCTTCAGTTAATTCCTGTACTCGAATAACAACTTGACTCCTTACTACATTCTTAAATCTTGGGGCTCCTCCGAGACACAATATTTATTGACATCATTCCATTGCCTATTATAGAAATATGAGATAGCTTTTTCTTTTTATCCATTCTCAATTATTATTTATTTATTGTATGTTTTTATCCCAAAGTGAATTTAAAGAATAGAGAAAAACACCTAACAAGTTTGGTGTAATAACCAAATTCATTTTCAGCAAATTTTAGTATGATGATTTATTTACTTTAAATATCTTTACCCTATAAAATAAAACATATGAACTTACGTTGTTGTTGTTAGTCACTAAGTCATGTCTGATTCTTTGAGACACCATGGATTGCAGCACGCTAGGCTTCCCTGTGGAGAAAGCAATGGCACCCCACTCCAGTACTCTTGCCTGGAAAATCCCATGGATGGAGGAGCCTGGTAGGCTGCAGTCCATGGGATCGCGAAGAGTCAGACACAACTGAACGGCTTCCCTTTCACTGTTCACTTTCATGCATTGGAGAAGGAAATGGCAACCCACTCCAGTGTTCTTGCCTGGAGAATCCCAGGGATGGGGAGCCTGGTGGGCTGCAGTCCATGGGGTCGCGAAGAGTCAGATACAACTGAGCAACTTCACTTTCACTTTTCACTTTCATGCATTGGAGAAGGAAATGGCAACCCACTCCAGTGTTCTTGCCTGGAGAATCCCAGGGACAGTGGAGCCTAGTGGGCTGCCATCTATGGGGTCACACAGAATGAGACATGACTGAAGTGACTTAGCAGCAGCAGGCTTCCCTGTCCTTCACTATCTCCCTGAGTTTGCTCAAACTCATGTCCATTGAGTCAGTGATGCCATCCAACCATCTCATCCTCTCTTGTTCCCTTCTCCTCCTGCCCTCAATCTTATCCAGCGTCAGGCTCTTTTCCAGTGAGTTGGCTTTTCGTATCAAGCGGCCAAAGTACTGGAGCTTCATGTACCTCATCTTAAGTGTTCCTTGCTCATTTTATTTACCAGCAGTCTTCCACAGAGAAATCTCCTGTCCTTAATTTGGTGTTTTGCAAGTTCTATACACACTTTTCCTGGCTTCCCTGGTGGCTAAGACTGTAACGTGTCTGCCTGCAATGCGGGAGACCTGGGTTCGACCCCTGGGTTGGGAAGATCCCCTGGAGAAGGAAATGGCAACCCACTCCAGTATTCTGGCCTGGAGAATTCCATGGACAGAGGAACTTGTTAAGGCTACAGTCCATGTGATTGTAAAGAGTCAGACATGACTGAGCAATTTCAGAGATACATGTTTTTATAGCATCTTACATATGTATGTAGCTAAAAATTATTACATACTATAATATTTTACAGGCTGTTTCAGATTTTTTTAATGCTATCATATAGAATTTATAGTTCACACCTTGCTTTTCTCCTCCAGCATTACTTTTGCAAGATTTCTCAATGTCAGTACAAATAGTTTAATGATTTTCATGTTTTTCCTATTGATGGATATTTAGTTTGTTTCCAGTTTCACTATGAAAAGTATTGTTGTAGCAAATAAAACTTGTTCATTTGTAGTCTTTGACATGTGTGAGAATTTCTTTACTGTAAGCATTCAGAGGTGAATTTGGGGCCATGTGTGGACTGTGTGTGTCTTTGACTTTGACATTTCTAAATAACTAGATAAATTTTATATCACAATCAGGGCTGTATTATACTTCCCAATAATTTACATATGGGCCATTTAAATGGTCATACCTTTTTTCATATATTCCCATGTAATAGATTTTAAATGGTACCTTAATATTAGTCTCTCTTACTTCTCTGATGGTCCAGTGGTTAAGACACTATGTTTCCAATGCAGGGGGTATAGGTTTGATCCCTGGTCAGGAAACTCATATCCCACATGCCATGTGGTGTGGCAAAAAATAAAAGAAATTAATTTGAAAAGTATTCATCCCTTTTACAGTTTTTGAGTACTGACTACCAATGAGATTGAGCATATTTTCAAATATTTAATGGTCTTCTTATTTCTTCTTTTATGTTTCAGTTTAGTTAAGTCACTCAGTCTTGTCTGACTCTTTCTGACCCCATGGACTGCAGCATGCCAGGCTTACCTGTCCATCATCAACTCCTGGAACTTTCTTAAACTCATGTCCATTGAGTTGGTGATGCCATCCAACCATCTCATGAAAGAGGAGAGTGAAAAAGTAGGCTTAAAACTCAACATTTAGAAAACAAAGATCATGGCATCCAGTCCCATCAGTCACTTCATGGCACATAGATGGGGAAACAATGGAAGCAGGGAGAGACTTTATTTTGGGGGGCTCCAAAATCATTGCAGATGGTGACTGCAGCCATGAAATTAAAAGACACTTGCTCCTTGGAAGAAAAGTTATGACCAACCTAGACAGCATATTCAAAAGCAGAGACATTACTTTGCCAAAAAAGGACCATCTTTTATGGTATAGCCATTCATATCCTTTGCCAATTTTTCTACTAGCTTGGTTTTTCTCTTATTGATCTTTAAAGGTACATTATATAAGCTGTTTCCAATTCATTAGCAATTTTATATGCTGCACACGTCTTTCCTAATTCCATGTCTAATTGCTTAACATTTTGTGTGGTGTCTTCTGTAATAAGAAACATTTTAATGTATTAATAGTTGAATTTATTTTCTTTCTGATCTATGGCTTTTGTAGAAGGCAATGGCAACCTACTCCAGTACTCTTGCCTGGAAAATCCCATGGACAGAGCAGCCTGGTAGGCTGCAGTCCATGGGGTCACGAAGAGTCGAACACGACTGAGCGACTTCACTTTCACTTTTCACTTTCATGCATTGGAGAAGGAAATGGCAACCCACTCCAGTGTTCTTGCCTGGAGAATCCCAGGGACGGGGGAGCCTGGTGGGCTGCTGTCTATGGGGTTGCACAGAGTCGGACGCGACTGAAGCAACTTAGCAGCAGCAGCAGCATGGTTTTTGTATCTTTCTTTAAAATCTTTTTGAATTATGAGACTGTAAAGATAATCTTGCACATTCTTCTAAAATTTTAAAATTATGCTTTTTTGATAATCACAGCCAACATACTGAATTAATTTATTTTATATACAAATCTGGAACCATATTCTAAATAATTTAATATTCTGATCTTGTGAGAATTTTCTCTTGATTCCAAAAGTTGTATTTTTTCTTTCTTTTTATTGAACTATATTTGATTTATAATATTGTGTTAGTTTCAGGTGTACAACAAGGTGATTCATATGTTATTGTTATTCACTCACTCAGTCATGTCCATCTCTTTGTGACCCCATGGACTCCAGCATACCAGGCTTCCTTATCCTTCACTATCTCCCTGAGTTTGCTCAAACTCATGTCCATTGAGTTGATGGTGTCATCCGGCTATCTCATCCTCTCTTGCCCCCTTTTCCTCATGCCCTCAATCTTTCCCAGCACCAGGGTCTTTTCCACTGAGTCAGCTTTTCATATCAGAGGCCCAAAGTATTGGAGCTTTAGCTTCAGCATCGGTCCAGTCAATGAATGTTCAGAGTCAATTTCCTTTAAGATTGACTAGTTGGATCTCCTTGCTGTCCAAGGAACTCTCAAGAGTCTTCTGCAGCACTACAGTTCAAAAGCATATGTATTTATATTCTTTTCAGGTTCTTTTCCACTTTAGGTTATTGCAAGATACTGAATGTAGTTTCTTGTCCTTGTTGTTTGTCTATTTTATATGCACTGGTATATATCTGTTAATTCCATACTCTGAATTTATCCCCCTGTTTCCCCTTTGGTAACCATAAGTTTGTTTTCTATGTCTGTGAGTCTGTTTCTGCTTTGTAAATCAGTTCATTTGCATTATTCTTTAGGTTCCACATATAAGTGATATCATATAATATTTATCTTTGTCTGACTTACTTCACTTAGTATAATAATCTCTACATTCATCTATGTTACTGTAAATGTTAATTACATCATTCTTTTTTATGGCTAAGTAATATTCCCTTATATATATGTACTGCATCTTCTTTCTTTTTTCTTTTTTTTAAATATAAATTTATTTATTTTAATTGGAAGCTAATTACTTTCCAATATTGTATTGGTTTTGCCATACATCAACATGAATCTGCCACGAGTGTACACGTGTTCCCCAGCCTGCACCCCCCTCCCTCCTCCCTCCCCGTACCATCCCTCTGGGTCGTCCCAGTGCACCAGCCCCAAGCATCCTGTATCATGCATCGAACCTGGACTGGCAATTTGTTTCATATATGATATTATACATGTTTCAATGCCATTCTCCCAAATCATCCCACCTTCTCCCTCTCCCACAGAGTCCGAAAGACTGTTCTGTACATCTGTGTCTCTTTTGCTGCCTTGCATATATGTACCGCATCTTCTTTATCCAGTCTTCCATTGAGAAACATTTAGGTTGCCTCCATGTCTGTAAATAGTGCTGCTGTGAGCATTGGGGTGCATGCAGCTTTTCAGAGTTTCCATCTTTTCTTGTCACATGTCCAGGAGTGAAGTTGCTGTAACTTTATTTTTAGTTTTTTAAGTAGCCTCCATATTGTTCTCCATAGGGACTGCACCAATTTACATTCCCATCAATAGTGTATGAGGATTTGCTCTTCTGCCCCCTCTCTCCAGCATTTATTACGTGTAGACATTTTGACGATGGTCATTCTGACTAGCGTGAGGTTATATATCATTGTAGTTTTCAGTTGCATTTCACTAGTAGTTAGCGATGCTGAGCATCTTTTCATGTACCTATTGGCCATTTGTATGTCTTCTTGGAAGAAATGTCTCTTTCGGACTTCTGCCTATTTTTTATTGGATGTTTGTTATTTGATATAGAGTTGTATAAGCTACTTATATATTTTGGATATTAAGCCCTTGTCACTTGCATCATTTGGAAATATTTTCTCCCAATCTGTAGGTTGTCTTTTCATTCTGTTTGTGGTTTCCTTTGCTGTACAAAAGCTTGTGAATTTGATTAGGTTCCATTTGCTTATTTTTGGTTTTGTTTCTTTGGCCTTGGGAGACTCACTATTAGTTTTTTATGGCTGAAATGACGACCTAAAGGGATCATAGTCACTTAATTAATATCTCAATCATCATTGCAATATAATAACAGGGATAATGGAATTGTGAAGGTGATTATTATAGATGTATCTCCTTGTCAGACATTTGCCGCATTTTTCTCTGATTGGAATTAAGAGTTAAGTGCTGTACATCATCTAATAGACCTCTCCTGGTTAATATAACATAGCTGGTTGTTCATCTTCAACTGGGCTTTTTCCCCTGACATGTTATTTTACTCCCTGAATGTTGTTTTCAGTTTGGGCTGAGGTGTGATAGGCCACTTCTGCCATTAATTGTCTAGTATTAAAACAGAGGAGAATTTTAGGTGATGGTAATTCCAGATTATATGTGCGTACATACATGTGTATGCATTGCTTGTTTTCTTTTGACTTGGGAGCCTGATCTAAAAATAATATTGTTTTAATTCACGTCAGAGAATGTTTTGCCTACATTCTCTTCCAGGAGTTTTATGAGGTCAGGTCTGTAAACTGCTTCAGGTAGCATGGCTATTTTAACAACATTAATTCTTCCAATCCAAGAGCATGGGATATCTTTCCATTTTTTTGAATCATCTAAAGTCAGAAGACTATGATTTTTATGCTCATTTCTTTAAGCAACTGAAAAAGTAAGACTAGGCAGATTGGCAGATTAGAATCAGGTTTTGTTTTTTTTTTAATATGGAAAAACAGTAGGAAACATTTTTCTTCCCCCACTAACTCTAGACTCTATTCTGTTCCATCTGTTGATTTATCCATTCCTGGGCTAGTTGTTTGAAACTACTATAGATTTATTATTTCCATATAAAATGGGGTAAAACTCAAACCTGTTTTTCAGTAACCTGCTAACTGTTATTTGCTCTGACTTTTCTTGGCTTTATATGGTACAAATGTCTTTTCCCACACTGGGACTTGTCTTTTTATCCTCTTAAGTGTGTCTTTGTATGAGTGAATATAACTTTGCTACTGCTAAGTCACTTCAGTCGTGTCCGACTCTGTGTGACCCCATAGATGGCAGCCCACCAGGCCCCCATGTCCCTGGGATTCTCCAGGCAAGAACACTGGAGTGGGTTGCCGTTTCCTTCTCCAATGCATGAAAGTGAAAAGTGAAAGGGAAGTCGCTCAGTCGTGTCTGACTCTTTGCGACCCCATGGACTGCATCTTTATGAACCCTAATTTTCTAATCCTCTTTCATGATTACTGTTGTCCTTTCTGATTACAACATCTTTGCTGCATCAATATCACAAATATATATTGATATATATTATCCTCTAGACGCTTTACTGTTTCACTTTTTATATTTAGATTCTTTATTCCACCTTGCAAATCAACTATCTGTATGGTGGAAGGTATTTGTTTTGTTTTAATGCATGAATATCCAGTGGCCAACATCACTGATTAGAAAGACCATTCTGTGATGTCATCTGTGCCACAAAGTGTCTCCATATGTGTAGGCCTGTTTCTGGACTCACTGTTGTGTTCCACCAATCTATTTGTCTTTTCTTGAACAAGACCACATTGTCTCAACTAATGCAATTGTATAAAAAATCTGTATCCATTTAAAAAGCTTCGTACTTCTGCTTTTTTCTTTAATGTTATCTTCACTATTCTTGGAGAAGGAAATGGCAACCCACACCAGTACTCTTGCCTGGAAAATCCCATGGACAGAGGAGCCTGGTAGGCTACAGGCCATGGGGTCACAAAGAGTCAGACTCGACTGAGTGACTTCACTTTCACTATTCTTGGTCCTTTGACATTCCATCTAAACTTCAAAATCAACTTAAAATTTCTGCAGAAAGCAACCTGCCAAAATTTTGATTAGGATTATACTGAATCTGTATATCTTTTTAGGAAGAAATTACAATCTTTGCCATATTAAGTCCTCAGATCCCTAATGATTATATATCCTTCAATTTATTTTCTTTCTTTAAAATATTTCTAAAATCTGCATTTTTCTTTGTAAATGTCTTCCATATCTTTTGTTAGATTTATTTCTATATATTTGATATTTTTATTAAATCATAAATTTAAGTTCTACATTTAGCAGTACATTCCTATTTTACTGAAAAATTTAAAATACAGAAATTGATGTTTAATTACTAAATGCATTTTTTCAGCATCTGTGGAAAGAATCCTAAAATTTATTTCTGTAAGTCCATTAATACATTAAGTTATATTTGTTGTTCAGTTGCTAAGTCATGTCCGACTCTTTGTGACCTCATGGACTGCAACACTCTAGGCTTCCCTATAGCAAACGTCCATCTCATCCTCCGCCGCCTCCTTCTTCTCCTGTCCTCAAT
Organism: Neotragus moschatus; assembly: GCA_006410615.1. Taxonomy (NCBI): domain Eukaryota; kingdom Metazoa; phylum Chordata; class Mammalia; order Artiodactyla; family Bovidae; genus Neotragus; species Neotragus moschatus. The sequence continues at coordinate 1,043,284 of SJYA01003115.1, read as the reverse complement.
CTTTTCCACCACCAGGGTCTTTTCCAACGAGCTGGCTCTCAGCATCAAGGTGGCCAAAGTACTGGAGCTTCAGCTTCACCATCAGTCCTTCCAGTGAATATTCAGGATTGATTTCCTTTAGGATTGACTGGTTTGGTTTCCTTGCTATCCAAGGGACTCTTAAGAGTCTTCTCTACCACCATAGTTCAAAAGCATCAATTCTTTGGCACTCAGCCTTCTTTATGATCGAACTCTCACATCCATACATGACTACTGGAAAAAACATAGCTTTGACTATATTTCTATATTTAAACTATTGAACCATCTTTGCATTTCTGGAATAAATTCCACATTTTTATATCATTTTATTCTTGTAATATACTTATAAGTTGAGTCTGAAACTGTTTAATTTTTAAATAGTCTGAAACTATTTAATCAGCTATCAGTTGATATACATAAGTGAGTTTTTTATGGTTTTCTCTTATTGCACTTTCTTCATTGGATTATGGTACCAATGTTATGCTCACTTCATAAGATCAATTTGGATTTTTCTCTTTATTAATAATTTTAAATGGTTTATAGGGATTTAAAATTTTTTCTTAAAGGTTTTCCTATGAAACTTTCCTTATGAAATCATCTAGAATTGAAAGTTTTTAATAGTGGTGTAGAGGTAAAAATTAATTTAAAACAAAATGGTAGATATTGAGCCCAAGCTTTGCATATTTACCCAAATACATATACTTTCCATCTGTATTTTTCCATTTATATTTCTACCATGTAAATGGATAGGATTTTTATCTTTAGAGTTTTCAATTCATTCTCTTCTAGATAGTCTGTGATTTTAGTTTAAATTTTATATTTGACTGCTTATAGGACTTTATAGTATTATTGTTTTGTTATTAGTATTTTGTAATACTAATTACTGGTGCTATATGATTGTGCGCATAGAACATTTTTGGTACTATTTAGAAATTTATTGGAAGCTTCAAAATAATCTTGCATATGGGTAAGCTTTCCAAATATTGTATTCCTTAAAAAAAGGGTATATTCTTTATTTTCAGTGTTGAAGCTAAAAATATGTCAATTAATATACCTTCTAAGGAAAGGTGAATTAAGATCTTAGACTAGTACATTTCTGTTTATCCATGTAGTTTTCACAGCTGTGATTTATGCTTCTGAATGCATGTCCTCATGGTAGTGTATTGTACTTAGCCTGATAAAGTGACTTTGTCTATTTATTATTTTTATTTTTTTTTAAAGAGTTCAACATTATGTATTGAGATTGGCCAATCCACTCTCTTTCTATCTTTCTTGTTTATATGTGCCCTTCTTTTTTTTTTTTTTTTTTT
>SJYA01003115.1:948221-1041782 GCA_006410615.1 Neotragus moschatus | reverse complement strand
TTTTTTTTTTTTTTTTTTTTCAAATTTTGTGCCGCATATATCATATATGGAGCAAAGACTGGGGTTTTGCTTTTATTTTTCCCTGTCAATGTTGATGTACAAATGTGGCATTATGAAAATTTTCTAATGATCAGCAAAGTTGAAAGACTTTTACAGTGAATGGCCTACAAGTTTCGTTTTTTAATCCAACCCAAAATTATGTCTTAAGAGACAAATTTAGTTCATGTGAAAATATTGATACGTAAGTACTTTTGGTTTATATTATTCTATAGTTCACTTATTTGTTCATATCACTTAAATTATTTCAATATATATTCTTTTCTCTACTTTTTGATTTTGTGATTATCTTGATATTTAGCAAGTCTTATACTTTTGCTAGAGATTACTTTCATATCTGTAACTATATGTGAGAGTGAAAGTCGCTCACTGGTGTCCGACTCTGCGACCCTGTGGACTATACAGTCCATAGAATTCTCCAGGCCAGAATACTGGAGTGAGTAGCCTTTCCTTTCTCCAGGGGATCTTCCCAACCCAGGGATTGAACCAATGTCTCCCCCATTGCAGGCAGATTCTTTACCAGCCGGTACACAAGGGAAGCCCGAGCATACTGGAATGGGTAGCCTATCCCTTTTCCAGGGGATCTTCCAGACCCAGGAATCGAATTGGGATCTCCTGCATTGCAGCTGGATTATTTACCAACTGAGCTATTAGGGAAGCTTTAACTATATATTATATCCTTAATCATCTTTTTTTTTGAATTATCTATTATTTTCTGTGATTGTCAGATTTGTATGTCAACTTGTCTAGGCCACAGTACCCAGTTATTTAATCGAAGGCTAGTTTAGGTACTGCATTAAAGATATTCAGCAGATGTGATTAACATCTATTAATCAGTTAACTTTAAGGAAAGGATTATCCTTAATAATGTGGGTGGGCCTAATCTAATCAATTGAAAGGTCTTAAGAGCAGGAAACCTGACATTTTTCTGAGGAAGAAGAAATTCCCATTGTGGACTGCAATCTTAGTCCCTATCCAAGAGTTTGTAGCTTGCCTTTGCTGTGGAGTACTCTGTGTATTACAGCTTGCCTACCCAGCTGTACTATTACAGAAACTAGTTCTCTGCTCTGTGTGTATGTACATATATATTTTTTCACTGGTTCTGTCTAAAATGGGCAATAAATAAGTTAGCTTTAAATTTTTTCTCCTCTTCCTCTGCTATGTGACTTTATTCAATCATGCATTCTTCTTATCATTAGTGTTTTAATATTTTAATTTTATTAGAGTATAGTTAAATTACAAGTTTGTGTTAGTTCCTGGTATACAGAAAAGTGATTCAGTTATACATATATTCATTCTTTTTTGTATTCTTTTGTTATGTAGATTATCACCCAATATTGAGTAGAGTTTCCTTGAATATTGAGTAGGTCCTTGTTGGTTATCTAGCCTATACATAAATACATGTGTGTTCATCCCAAGTTCTTGGTTTATCCCTCCACACCACATTTCCCTTTTGTTAACTGTAGGTTTGTTTCTAATAAGTTTAAGTCTGTTTCTGTTTTGAGGATAAGTTCATTTGTATCTTTTTAAAAATTAGATTCCACATATGGGTGATATCATGTGATATTTGTCTTTGACTTATTTCACTTAGTATGATAATCTCTAGGTCCATCCATGTTGCTCTAAATGGCATTGTTTCATTATTTTTTATGGCTGAGTAATATTCCATTGTATATATGTACCACATCTTCTTTCCCCATTCTTCTATCAGTAGTCATTTAGGTTGCTTCTGTGTTTGGGGTATTGGAAATAGTGCTACCGTGAACATTGGATTGCAAGTTTTCCTTTAGGGTTATGGATTTCGCTAGATATATGTCCCTTGAATGGGACTGCTAGATCATATGGCAGTGTTTTAAGGAACCTCCATACTGTTCTCCATAGTGGTTGTACCAATTTCCATTTCTGTCAACAGTGTAAGAAGGTTGGGTTATCTTTTCTCCGCACCCTGTCCAGCATTTGTTGTTTGTAGATCGATGATGGCCATTCTGAGGCCACACTCCATTGTAGTTTTGATTTGCATTTTTCTGATAATTAGTGATGTTGAGCATCTTTTCATGTGCTTTTTGGCTATCTGTTATTAAATTTTCATGTCTGCGTGTTATTAATGTTTGGTGTTTGTGTGCATACTTAAGAAAGCTCTCTTCTAAATATAACAAGCTTTGGGAAAATAGAGTTAGGATCAGACCGTTCAAAATCTAAACCCTTGCCCAATAATCAGGCAGTCAATCAACGATGTTAAGTTTTTACTAAATAGAGGAATGAACAATAAATACAGTATTAAAAAAAATGCAAGTAGTTTGAGGGGTGGAAGTATGAGCAAGTGTTGCAGCTGTTGATTTCTGGAAGCAAGGGCAGCAGTCATGGTGGCTGGGCAGTAACGTGCAGCAAGCCACCAGAGATAGCGCGCATGGAAAAGGTGAGCCAAGAAGGGCAATAAGGAGTCGCCGGGCTTTAGGTTCAGTTTTGCACTCCTCTGGAACTTACCGCCATTCCCTTGTGGTTTGAAATGTAACACTCTGATAAATATCTTTCATGGATAAATGTGACTTCCTCAGTATGCCAGCCTCATCGCTACCAACTTCAAATCAGGTACATATGATCTAATTCATGTAGCAGAAATAGGCCCTGGGAAGAACAGCCCATACTTGATGTATATGCTTTAAATGATATCCTTTGATTTCTAGCTTTTAAAGATCAGGAGACTTTCTATCTCCCATCCCCACTCTCATTGCTCAATTGTCATCTGTATAATTTCTGTACTATTGTAGCATGTATCATTTGCATTCTGTACTGTTATAACTGCCCATCTTATTTGTTTACTTTCAGTCCTAATTTTAGAGTTTAACCTTTGTGATAGAATCAGTGCTTAGCTATTAGACGAAAGAATGAATGTCTTTTGTCCCTCAGTGCCTGTCGTGGGCTAAACATTTGTGTCCCTTAAAATTCATATGTTGAGGTCCTAACTTCCATTGCGATGGCATTTAGAGATGGGGCCTTTGAGAGGTAGTTAGGTTTATATGAGGTCGTGAGGGTAAGGCTGCCATGGTGGGATTAGTGTCCTTATAAGAAAAGGGAGAGAGACCAGGACTCTAGTTTACTCTATGATGTGAGAACGCAGTGAAAGGCAGCCATCTGCAAACCAGGAAGAAAGTTATCACCGAGGGTTGAATCTGCCAGCACCCTGATCTTGGACTTCCCAGCCTCCAGAATTGTGAAAAATAACTGTCTGTTGTTTGTGCCACTCAATCTATGTTATCTGGTTGTAGCAGCTCAACTTGATTAAGTTAGTTCCCCTCCCCATTTAATAAAGAATCTTCAATAGCCAAGAGAAGGTACTCACCCCAAGCCCACATACACGTATCTATGCCATGTTCTCATCAAACACTCTAGAGCTGTCTGCCCAAACTACCCTGAACTCACTTCCAGGACTTGAAAAGAGCCAATATAAAGATGTATTACCTTCAAAAGAAGCAAGAACATAACAGACTGCTGAGGTCCCAAGTGAAACTATAGCAGGTTACAACAACAGAATGCTATACTTAAGGTGCTAAAACAAAACAAACAAAAACTACCACCATGTAATTACATTATTATTGTTGTTCATTTGCTAAGACATATCCAACTCTGCAGCCCCATGAACTGCACCACACCAGGCTTCTCTGTCTTCCACTACGTCCTGGAGTTTGCTGAAATTTATGTTCATTGAATTGGTGATGCTATCTAACCATCTCATCCTCTGCCACCACCTTCTTCTTTTGCCTTCAGTCTTTCCCAGCATCAGGGTCTGGGAAAGCATCAGTTCCCCACAACGAGTCAGCTCTTCACATCAGATGGCCAAAGTATTGGAGCTTCAGCTTCAACAACAGTCCTTCCAATGAATATTCAGGGTTGATTTCCTTTAGGATTGACTGGTTTGATCTTCTTGCAGTCCAAGCAATTCTCAAGAATCTTCTCCAGCACCGCAGTTCAGAAGCATCGGTTCTTCAGTGCTCAGCCTTCTTTATGGTCCAACTTTCACATCCATAATGCATTACTAGAAAAACCATAGCTTTAACTATATGGACCTATGTCCACAAAGTGATGTCTCTGCTTTTTAATACACTGTGTAATTCCAAACCTAACAGAAATATCTTTCATAAGTGAAGAGAAAAATAAAGATACTTTCTAGATATACAAAGATTGAGTGAATTTGCTCTCTGCAGTGCTATGGTAAATAAATACTAAGAGAGCTCTGATAGAAGGGAAATAATCTGATGGCGTGTGGCGAGCCACACCGTGTCTGGGTGGTCAGCTTCATCTTAGCCTGGCTGTCCTGCACCCTCTCCTTTCCCTGTGACTGAGCAGTGACCTAACTCACAAGGAATGTGCCTACACCAGATGAGTCCCCTATCAGCTTCTACCTTTGGAATCTGGAAGAATACCAGAAACAGAATGCCATTTCTGTTTCAAATGGTTAAATGGTCATGAGACCCTCAGGGAGAGGTAAAAATACTTGGTTCCCATCTTGCAGACATGCTTCTCACTGGGTAGCCCAATTCTGTTTTTAGCTTTAGCCTGTTGTCCCCCTTTCAGCTTGTCCAAGCAAATGCCTTTGGATCATTGTCCCCTCACCCTGCCCATGTGTAAGTTCCCCGCAATAAACTTCATAATTAATACTTTATGGAGTCGCCTGTTTCATTTTTCAGTTTGAGTGTTTCTTCTCAGTTCAGAGGATATTATTCAACACTTCCACCTCCCAGCAGACAGAATCAAGGATCTGTAAGAAGGAATGAAGAACACAAAGGGAAAGGTAAATAACTGGATAAACATGAGGGCAAACCAACTGTACCAAAAAAAAAAAAAAAATGTCTTGTGAGGTTGCAAATATATATACAAAATGAAAATGTATGATAGCAACACAGAAAACACCAAAGATACCAAGGAACAAATGGAGGTTAAGTATTCTAAACCCAAAATTATCCAAGAAGAGGTACAACTGCTAACTTATGTTGGATTCTAAATAATGCATTATGTAATATCTAGGATAATCACTAAAAGACTAGAAGAAAAATTCACTTGTAGTAAGCAAGAAAATGAAGAGGGGAAAATAATAAAAATATTTAATTAATCAAAAATGTCGAAAGCAAGGAGAGAAAAAGGAACCAAAAGTAGATGATGCATGAAAAATATCACTAAAAGATGATAGATGTAAATATGTTAGTAACAATATTACATGTAAATTGCATGTTGTTGTTCAGTTGCTAAGTTGTGTCTGACTCTTTGCAACCCCATGGACTGCAGCACACCAGGCTTCCCTGTCTTTCGCTATTTCCCAGAGTTTGCTCAAACTTGTGGCCATGGAGTTGGCGATGCCATTCAACCATTTCATCCTCTGTCGCCCCCTTCTACTTCTGCCCTCAATCTTTCCCAGCACAAGTCTTTTCCAAAAAGTCAGCCGTCCTCATCTGGTGACGAAAATGTTGGAGCTTCAGCATCAGTCCTTCCATTAGATATTCAAGATTGATTTCCTTTAGGATTGACTGGTTTCATATTCTTGCAGTCCAAGGGACTCTTAAGAATTACATGAATAAAAAGGCAAATACTATCAGACTGGATAAAACCCCCAAACTAATGATATTTTGCTTAAAAGGAATAGGACAATTTATAGGGAGCTGAAAATCAAAAGGATGGGAAAAAAGATATGGAAACATTAGCCCTAAGAAGCCTCATATAATATCATATAATGCATGAAGCATTACTAGGAGGAAGTTTATAATGACAAAAACTTAACTGCCTGGAAGATAGAAAAACATTACATTTTTATGAACCTAAAAACTACTTTAAAATATATAAAGCAATAATTGAAAAACTAGAAAAGAAAAAGAAAGAAACCCATAAGTAATATGGGAGATTTAACATACCTCTCTTCTGATAGCACAAGCAGACAAAAAATTAATAAGAATACAGAATCCATTAAAAACATAATTAACAAACATAAATGTAACAGAGGAATGAAACAGATAGTGACAGAATCACATCCATTTCTACTAAGTGTGAAACATTTACCAAAATTTGTGAAAAGCTAGATTTTGAGGTTAGCGTCAACAGATTTCAGAGTTTCTCATCCTGGACGCAATTAACATCTTGGACTAATTCTTTGTTGTGAGGGGCTCTCCTAGGAATACATTATAGGATGCTTAGCAGTAGTGCTGTTCTATTTCCACTGGATGCTAGAATCAGCTCCCCTCCAACAATTTTGTCAAAAACAAATGTCTCCAGATATTGTCAAATGTGCTCTGGGATGAGGAAAAGTCAAGATTGATTTAGAATTTTCTCGTTTAAAATGCTTTAATGAAGCCAGTAGTCACTAATAGAAGATTTCTACAATGTGCAGTTAAACAATACAGTTATAAATGGCCCATCAGGCAGATAATCAAAATGGAAATTATGAAGTATTTTAAAATGAATTATAATGAAATAAGACATATCAAAAAGTATTCAGTGCAACTTAAGCTGTTCTTAGAAGAAACTGTGTAGAATTAAACATGTATATTAAGTAGAAGAAAGTTTGAAAGTCAAGCGTGTGAAGGTCAAAACTCCTGACTTTGGCCAAATGAGATCAGCAAGTCCTGTCCTCAAAAAACTGAATGAAATTGACAAAACTGATCATGTCATCACTCTGGAATTGCACCAAAGTCATATGACAATGTTTCATAAGCTGCTGAATTTAGGGCAACAACAGTGGGAGTCTGGCATGCAGGCTTGCTGCTAGAAATACTCTCACTAACCTCTCCCCTAACAGGTAATGTGGATGTTGTGTCCAGGTGAGGCAGACCATGAGGATGAACACAGTTGAAGGGGGACTGCTTCCATTTGGGGCAGTGGTAATGCTCATGTTAAATGGAAATGATTTCTCTGATACAAACAAGTAGAAAGGCCAATGGCTTCATTCTAGTACTTCAAGATTATAGGTACTGTGTAACCTTTAGTCCGTTCAGTTCAGCTCAACTGGTCAGTCATGGCTGACTCTTTGTGACCCCATGGACTGCAGCACGCCAGGCTTCCCTTCCATTACAAACTCCCAGAGTTCACTCAAACTCATGTCCATTGAGTCGGTGATGCCATCCAACCATCTCATCCTCTGTCGTCCCCTTCTCCACCCACCTTCAATCTTCCCCAGCATCAGAGTCTTTTCAAATGAGTTAGTTCTTCACATCAGATGGCCAAAATATTGGAGTTTCAGCTTCAGCATCAGTCCTTCCAGTGAATATTCAGGACTGATGTCCTTTAGGATGGACTGGTTGGATCTCCTTGCAGTCCAAGGGATTCTCAAGAGTCTTCTCCGACACCACAGTACAAAAGCATCAGTTCTTCAGTGCTCAGCTTTCTTTATGGTCCAATTTTCACATCCATACATGACTACTAGAAAAACCATAGCTTTGACTAGAAGGACCTTTGTTGGCAAAGTCATGTCTCTGCTTTTTAATAAGCTGTCTAGGTTGGTCATAACTTTTCTTCCAAGGAGCAAGTATCTTTTAATTTCATGGCTGCAGTCACCATCTGCGGTGATTTTGGAGCCCCCCCAAATAAAGTCTTTCACTATTTCTATTGTTTCCCCATCTATTTGTCATGAAGTGATGAGACCAAATGCCATGGTCTTAGTTTTCTGAATGTATTGTCCCAGCTGGGGCAGATTCTTGGCTGAATCTGTATATGTGCTCAGTGGAGACACAAAATCTCCAAGCTATTTTTACACTCCTTCCTTACTCTGAGGCTGCATAAATGAACCATGAGACTCAGAAGCGACTATAAGACAATAAATCCCAAGGCAGACTGAAAGCATCCTGGATTTTTAATGCCTCCTATTTAACATATTTAAATCATCCCTATAACTCAATAATAAGACAAAAACGCAGTTAAAATATAAAGTATTTGAATCGTCATTTTATCAAAGAATTTGTAAAAATGGCTAATTAGTACAAAAAAGTACTTACTGTTAGAGAAATGTAAATTAAAATCACAATGAGATATCACTATACACCCACTGAAATGGCTGTAGCCCAAAAGAAATGTAATAACCAAGTATTGGTGAGAATGTAGAAAAAAGTGGAAACTTTGTACATTGCTAATGATAATGTAAAATAATACAGAAACCTTGGATAATAGTTTGGCAGTTTCTTTAAAATGTAAAGGCAAATTTACTATATGATCGCTATTTCTATTCCTGTTAATCTATTCAAGATAAATAGAAAAAAATGTACTTTAATATTCAGAGCTGCATTAGTCATTAATTCCTGATATTTCTCATTTATGCATTCTTGCCTTTTTCTCAATAAGCCCCTGAGAAGGTTGATCAAGAAGAAAAAAAGGCACAAATTGCAAATATCAGTAATGAATAAGGGAATGAAAATGCAGATCCTATAAACACAGAAGGAGTAGATCATGAGCACCTCGTGCCAGTAAATTTGAAAAACTTTATGAAACATTCAAGTTTTTTAAAGCAACTGACTAAAACGGACAAGGGAAGAAGTGGAAACTATGATTATTCATCTAGGTGATAAAGAAATTGAATTTGTAATTAAAATTTCTCCCAAGAGAAATCTTCAAGCCCAAATGGCTTCAATAGTGAATTCTTTCTCTACTATATGGAAAAGAGAATCAATGATAATCTTATATAAATTTTTCAAGAGATGATAAAAAGTTGGTATTATTCTCAACTTATTTTTTTTGCAGCAAACATTCTTGACATAAAACATGACAAAGACATTAAAAGAAAGGAAAATCATATGTCAATCTCATAAGAAAGATGCAAACTATAACCAAACCATTAGCAAATAAAATCTAAAGATATAAGGAGGCAAAATATATTACGATCAAGTTAGGTTTTTACGTTTGTTTCAACATTCAGAAATCAACCCAATAATGGAAGGAAATTTCCTAAACAAAAGTATCTGATAAAAATGTATAGCTAACATAATTTTCATGTATGGTCAACTGTTGAAAGCTTCTCTGCTGAGATCAACAACGGAAAGATGCCACCTACCCCTACTCCTATTTGGCACAGTAGGGAAAGTTCTAGACAGTTCTTCAAAAAAGGAGGTAAGTGAGAAGATACAAGGAATGAGAAGTCTGAAAATTAAGAATTAAAACTATATTATTTGCAGATTATATTTTGTGGAAAATTCAAGAAATATCCACAGTAAGAACAAACTTTACCATTAATAAGTGAATTTTGAAAGAATGCAAGAAACAAAGTTGATATAAATAATTATCAACAACAAGCATTTAGAAAATGAGAATTTTTAAATGCCATTTAAAACAACATCATAAAACTTCACATTCTAAAGGATAAGTCTAATGAAAGATGTACAAGTTCTCTACACTGAAAAGTACAAAGAAATATTGAGAGAAATTTAAATAGGTGTAAATAAAGATAGGGGTGGATATGCCCATGGATATATGGGATGGATATATCCATATATTGAAAGGTGTAGTGTTGTAGTAATGTCGGTTCTCTTCAAATTAATCTCTCAGTTTAACAGTGCCAAACAAATATAGACTATATCTTTGACCTATAGCCTTGTTTTTTGTCATTGAAACTGAAAACCTTCTTCCAGAATTTATATGGAATAGTAAATGGCAAGAAGAGCCAAGATACTCTGGAACAAGAAAAACAAAACTTTATGGTACAGTTTCTTACAAAGTTCAGGTAATTAAAGCATATTGTACTTGTGCAAGGGTAAAATATAGGGTGACTTATAGGAATAGTAAAGAGGGGAAGCAATTGCTCTCACAGGTAACAGTCGAAGCAGCTGGACCAAATTATTTGAAGGCACGAGAAATTGGCCGGTGACATGATAAACACTGAGAGGGGCTGACTCTTGCTAAACTGCAGCTGCATCAGGTGAGCCCAGGTCCTCTCACCTTGGAGTGTCCCCAGCCACCATCTTGGCTTTAGGTCTGGTGGTGGAAATCCACAGCCTTACTGACTTGAGATGACAGGTAGCAGAGGTCACAGCGGCAGAGCAGGTGGTCACTGAAGCAGTAAGTTAGGACGTGAAAACCCACATAAGGCTGAGATCCACCATCTTACCAGGAAGGTATCACATCCTAATTAGGTATGCAATAACTACAGAGCTTTAAAAATGACCCTTACAGGTTGACCTGCATCCCTCCAAAAGATGTGAGTAAGCCCTAATCCAGTATGCGGAAAAGGCAATGGCACCCCACTCCAGTACTCTTGCCTGGAAAATCCCATGGATGGAGGAGCCTGGTGGGCTGCAGTCCACGGGGTCGCTGGGAGTCGGACACGACTGAGCAACTTCATTTTCACTTTTCATTTTCATGCACTGGAGAAGGAAATGGCAACCCATTCCAATGTTCTTGCCTGGAGAATCCCAGGGACGGGGGAGCCTGTTGGGCTGCTGTCTATGGAGTCGCACAGAGTCGGACATGACTGAAGCAACTTAGCAGCAGCAGCAGCAGCAATCCAGTATTAATGCTGTCCTTGTAAGACAAGGTAAAGAGACACAATGCGATAGATCTTTGAGTAGTTGTTGCCTTTGGAGAAGCAATGACTGGAGTGGGTCATGAGGGACTTTGGGTGGTACCAGTCAAGTTCTCTTTCTTGGTCTGGGTTGTGGTTATATGGCATGGCAGCTCCCACGTTTTGGAAAACCCACTAAGCTCTACTCTGTTGTGTTTTGTGTAGTGTTCTGCATGTATATCATATTCCTGTAAAATTCTTACTCCAGATATCTAACAATAAACAATATGCCTGTTGTCACCATACCTACACAGTCCTACACCATACAGTCCTAGAACTAATTTTGACTTCTAATACTGCGCTCCAAACCAGTAAACAGACTGATAGGTGATAGATGATAGTTACATACATACATAGGTGATACATAAGTGATGGGATGATAGATAAATAAAGAGAGAGATGATAGAGGAATGAACAGTTGGATGGACAGATAGACAGAAAGGCAGATACCCACGGCTGCTTGGAGGGCATGCATTACTGCTTGTTTGGGCCAGGAGAGAATACTTTCGATGTTGACATAAAGCAAGAATATCTTTAGCAGTTCCTGGGAAGAGTATTAAAAAAAAATAATAGAGCAGTCAGCCTGAAGAGAAGGATGCCTAGTTGCCCTATGACAATGGGAGGTTTTATAACATAAAAAAATCAGTTCTTACAGGTACTAAAATTTGTTACCCCATGAAACATTATAAAGTGGATAGATATGTTCACAAAACGATAACATAACCGACTCATTTGCTTGACATCTAGTTTCTCCTCGTTGCGTAGTTCAAGTGATAGTTGTATACTACTCTTAATTTTTTAAAAGAGGATATTTTAGAAAAACAAGACAAAACAACATAAAAACACAACAAAAACCACAAACAAAATTTTTTAAAATGTGCTGAAATGATACCATGAGCGTATTGACTCTCAGACCAGAGGGTACACTTCAGGAATGACCATTATGCATGCCTGAAGCCTGGGCCTGCTGCAGTTCCCTAGATGTGGAAAATTAACCATTTATTTTTGTGGTTAATGCAGCACATTTATGCAGCAGAGTACTGTGCTGGAATGCATAGCATTTATCACTTGCATCTGGTAAGCAAGCAAGACCACAGTCAGAGACTTTGTATCAGGTAAAGGCTAGGGAAAGGAGGACAGGAAGCTATTTTTAAGAAAAGGAGAGTGGCAAAAGCAGGCTTCTTGCAGCTGGCTGAATCCTCGTTCCATGAGGCATTGTTCAGCACAGCTGTTTGCTCTGTGAGGGACTTGGGAATGAAGAAGCCCTTCCCTGTATCTGGTATCTGGGGTCAAGCTCTCGTCTTACGCTTTGTCAGAACAGCATTTCCCATCCTCAACCTGTAGAAAAAGCCGTATTTTCTAGCCACCTTGGTTGATGTCTTCCACTCAGTATTAGCGTCCCGCTGGTCCACCTGCATGTAGATACAAGTTAAACCTTTCAGGTTAATAAAACCCTCCTGAGGATGTTGCTCTCAATTTTAAGTGTAAGAGGAGTCTGTTGAAAGTTTCGTCTTGGACTGAAACGATTTATGTTTTGCAATGAGTACTCTGTCTTCATTGTGGTATCAGATTGTAGGTGCTGTTAACAAATACGGGATTCATCAGGGGAAGCTCTTTCAGATGTCTAGTAAGAGATGGTTTAGCCTAGGAGAGAGGTCCGCAAGCCTCTTCTGTAAAAGATCAGGTAATAAGTAGCTTATACTTTGTCAGCTCTGAAAAGGACTGCACTCAAAATAGCTGTAGACAACATGCTAGTGAGTGCGGATGGCTGTGGTCCAATAGCCCTTGATTCACAAAAGCAGGAGGGAGACTGGATTTGGCTTGCAATCTGAAGCTTGCTGACCTCTGGACTAGAATGCTGGTAGGGAGATAGAAGACTTTAAGAGATGGTTAATAGTTGATCAGGTCTTTGGCTGGGATTGGATGTGAGGAGAGAGAGGGGTGGTCACTGACTCACAGATACAAGTCAGCTTCCTGACTGCTGCTGCTGCTGCTGCTAAGTCGCTTCAGTCGTAGAGGCCCTGAAAGCTGTGTCTCTGGCTCCCCTATGCATATCTTGTACTCAGTCACTATTGTTTTGGCTGTTTTTCACATGTGAACACTTTTCCTAAGCTTCCAGTTTTTCCACCTCTGAGTCCACAGCACCCTACAGCAGGTGCCAGAAACTTGATTTGCCAGTTTCTCTTGCAGAGCTGGGATGTGACCTTTGCTCCACTGACCAGATGCCCCTGCGTGAGGCTCTGATTCAGAAGCAAGGGACTCAGTAAAGCAGACACTACTCTGAGGGGATACAGGGAGAGATGTTCCGAGGGCAGCAGTGACTGACATTCTAGTGACATGTCCTGACTCAGCATAAGGGTGACTGTGAGCTGCAGGGTCTCAGCCAAGTGATGCTCTCACTGATGTAGCCTGTGATAGAGGCTGTGAGGTTCTCTGGTTGGGAGGTTCTCTGGTTCTCTCCCAGATAGCTCTGTGAGTCACATAATGTCTTGCAGGAAATGCCTTTCCTTCTTGAACTAGCCAGACTGTCCTGCTGTGTGTAGCCAAGAACCCCATTGGTACCCTACTTCATCTCTCTCAGTCCTTTAATCCAAGCAGAAGAGGATTCTGTAGAAATGCCCAAATAATCCCTTCCATGAGACATCTTTTGGCTGCATCAAGCCTTAAGGATTACCCAAGAAAATTGTTTTTAAAAACCTAAATGTACAAAGCAGGATCACTACCAATTAAGCACTGTATTGTACAAATTGAGAGGAGAAAATCAGTTTGAAATCAAGTTTTCGCGAATAAAATAAGGATGGCAATTGATAAGAGAATAGAAGGGTGCTATGGGCTGGAAAGCCCATACAGAGCCTCGGAAGCAGCAGGGAGACTGGTTTACATTTGTGTGGGGAGGTGGATCAGGAGAGGTGTGGATGAGCAAGGCCAGGGCATGCTACCAAGGCTGGAATGTCAATGTGAGAGGTGGGATCCTCTCTCATAACAGACCAATGTCTACAGTCCAGTGCTTCTCTTTCTAGGCCTTTGCAACTGCTGTCCTCCCTGCCTAGAGACACGTCTCCTTATTCTTTATGCTGGGATGATCCTTCCTCATGGGATGGGTTATGTTATAGGTCAGGTATTCGGGGAACCAGGTTCCAAGACCAAGATTTGCATGCAGGTCTCCTGGGAAGTGTCCTCAGGAACTAGTCCTTAGAAGGAAGCGAGAGGCGCAGGACTGGGCAGAGAAAGTAGCTAAACTGGATGGAGCTGCACCCAATCCCATCAGCAGCTCTGGAGCTGGGACCTGCTTCAGAGTTGTCCTGCCTTGAGGCAAGGAACTCAGGCCTTGTGGAGTATCCCCCTGTGGACGGATCATTGGCTGTAAGTGCTCCAGAAAAAGTATGTTTTCTTAGGCTGGGGATTCTTCAGCTTAGGGCGATTCTCAAGGATGGAGAAGGGGAGGGTTAGTTCCTTGGCCCTGAAGTAAGGATTCTACAGACTGACTCCCACCCACCTGTTTCAAGTAGGTCCTGTGTTATTCTTTTTTATAGCATGCTATTGTTTTCCCTCCTAGCACTTATTATGATTATAATTGCATATTTATTTTTATGTACTTGGTTACTGTCTCTTCCACTAAGCTCTAACAGTCATAAATGTAAGGACCGTGTCAGTCATAAGTGAAAGTAAAAGTCACTCAGTCATGTACGACTCTTTGCAACCACATGGACCATACAGTCCAGGGAATTCTCCAGGCCAGAATACTGGAGTGGGTAGCCTTTCCCTTCTCCAGGGGATCTTCCCAACCCAGGGACCGAACCCAAGTCTCCTGCATTGCAGGCGAATTCTTTACCAGCTGAGCCACAAGGGAAGCCCAGGAATACTGGAGTGGGTAGCCTATACCTTCTCCAGTGGATATTCCTGGCCCAGGAATCAAACTGGGGTCTCCTGCATTGCAGGCGGATTCTTTACCAACTGAGCTGTCAGGAAATGTCCCCAAGCCTCACTGTATCCCTAGCATCTACCAGAGTGCCTGCACATAGTAGATGCTGAGCCAGTATTTGTTAAATGAATGAATAAATATAAAAATAAAGAAGTAAAGCCATAAAGCAGCCATGGTTGGCACTGGTGGTTGGATCAGAGCAGCAGGTGGGCGTGCAGCCTAGACCAGGGAATGAGGGGCTGGTATTATGGGGCACCTGGAGCCCCCAGGATTACAGATATAGAGACCATGGTGAATGAGGTGGCAAGAGAGAGTGTGAGTCAAAGATGTACCTGACCAGCCTTTGCTTTATGGAAGACCAGCCACCTTTGACTTTGCTGGCGATACTGAGGAGCTCACACTAACAGGGTGTGAAGCATGAACTCTGGACCGGAAGAACAATCATGAGATGCCTCACAGAGCCTGGTTCATCAGCAACAAATCTCCAGGGGAATTCAGAGGACTGTCAAAAGATGGCTCGTCTCTCATATCATGGGGCTGACTAGTGGTAAAATTAAATGTCAGCCAAATAACTTCCTATGTGGGTGAGTGGTTTCTCAATCCATTATGCATGTTCATGTGGCAATACATTAAGGGTGAGATCTGACATCAAGGGTAAGACACCAGGTAATTAATCAAAACCCTAATTCATTCCCACAAACCTCTGAGCAATGCATTGAGCTGCATGTTTTGGTGGATACAGGACTTTTATTCTAATGGGAGAGACTATACAGCTTAAGATAATGTGAAGTGGGAATGTGGAAGCCATGTCATTTAGGGGGAGGTGCCTTAAAGACTGAGGCCATAGTCCTCACAGCCCATTTCACACAAACTTGTGCTGTAAACCACTAGATTCAGCCTCCTACCTAGGGACATGTTTAAACAAAATATTTCAATAAAAAAGTTTAACCAAGCTTATAGACAGTGTAAATTCATAGCTACTATCAGCTTGGATATAAGACAAAGAATAGAAGAGGGGCTTTTCATTAAGCCCATAGCTCAAGCACTGGAGAGCAACTCTGGGTACCTAACTGAGGCCTTTTGATTGGAGGCAGTCTGAGCAGAAGTTCATCGTATATAGCCAGCAGACACACCATGGGTTGTAGAGGGTTTGTGCTCATAATTCTTCAGGGCAGTGTCTGTGATTCACAGAATCACCATCTTGGTGTCAGAGGAATAGGTGCCCAAAATGAATGGTAGCAGTCCTAAAAATGTACTTTTCTGGACATGTTGACTTCCTAAGCGTACCTTTCTAATGAGAGCAACACGGGCTGTGAGCATCACAAGGTCTGGGAAAGAAACGGAATGTCGAGGAAAAAATCAAGATAGCTTGATGTAAACTGCAGAAAGGGCTTTCCTGGTGGCTCAGAGGTAGAGAATCCATCTGCAGTGCAGAAGATGCAGATTCAATCCCCGAGTCAGGAAGATTCCCCTGGAGAAGGAAATGGCAAAGCACTCCAGTATTTTTGCCCGGAAAATCCCATAGACAGAGGAGCCTGGCTGGCTATAGTCCATGGAGCAGCCAAGAGTCAGATATGACTTAGCGACTAAACAACAGAACAAACTGCAGAAATACCACTGAAGGGTTCTGCACAGGCTTCACGTAGCACAGTGGTAGAAGCACAGATGTTGAAATCAGACCTGCTTAAGTGCAAATGCTGTATGACCTTGGCTGTATTACTTGACATCTCAGAATCAGTTTCTTCATCAATAGGATAGGGTGTTAAGTCCAATCTCAGAAGGACATGGGTGATGCCCCACACTTATTTCATAAGAATGATGGATCTTATTATTTTTATTTTTACTGTTGTTACTATTTCTGCCATCTTGCCTAAAATAGAGCTATAGAACTGGGGCTCTCCTCTCAGCAGGTACCCCCAGGAAATGGAACTGATCCAGAACCCCTAGCCTTTTTGCTGTCAGGCTCACGTGTGGTGTCTTAGCCTTACAGCTGAGAGGTCCATTTCCACACCAAAGCTACCCTTGACAGAATTCTGCTTTGAACCAAGTTTGCACTTGTCCCTGGAGACACGTAAAGGGGTGAGAACCACAGGGCTGATAATCACTGAGGAAAGAGACAGGAAACAGGCCTCTCCCTGTGACATGTAGTGGAGAAGGGGTTGCAAGTGCAGCCAGGGCGTCAGGGGGAAGCCCGAGGAGGTCAGAGAATGCTTTCTGGAAGAGGAGAAGTCAGAAGGATCTGCCTGCCTAAAGGTTGGCAGCAGCTCCATTGTGCCTTGGTGCCCCAGCAGGTTCCTGTGGGAAGCCCCTTTCTCACTTTAGTAAGGTCTTCAGATCCCAGGTAACCCAAAATTCATCATTCCTTCAAGAGTCTTGCTCACAGGATACTTGCAAATGTGATGAAAACTTGGATGATTTAGACTTAAGTCATCCTAGCCAAGAGCAGTGGTAATGCAGGACTCGAGTGGCCTGACGACGCTGTGCAGGAAGCGTGGGACACTCACCTGTCTTGTAGGCCTCCTGGTCTGCCACACTGTTCCCTGGGTGCCTTGCCAGTTGCTACAAGGTGCACCATACATTTGGTACCCTGGCTCTGGGTCAGGAGGAGCTAATAGGTTGACTCAAAGAGAAAGTTCCCCACTACCATGGTGCTCTTGACTTGGCGGATTTTGCTGGAAGAATGTTTCCCATGACTAGGGCAGGTGCCTCCTATGCGAATCCTACAGAAAACCCCCCAGAAGTTGATTCCCCTCTCAGCTAGGTCTTAGACATCTCTTCATGATGTTCCCAGAGAGGGACCTCACTTCCCTCCTCCTCCTTCCACTCCTTCCACCCCTCCATGGGAGCTCAGGGTCTCAGGATAGCCAGGGCCTCTCCCAGTGTTAGGGCTGTGGCCACCCCCCTTTTTATCCAGGGTCCATGCTTCTCCTACATCCCTCACATCCTAGGATTTTGGCATCCTTCATGGTGAGTGAGTGGTCTGATGCCAGCCAGAGTCTGGGAAATGAGGCATCCACCCCAGTCTTGGGTGTGGGAGGGAGTGGACAGGGGTGGGGATGCAGCAGCAATCCCATTACTGGTTCCACAGGCAGCAATCGCCCCCTTGCCACATTCTCAGCATAGTTGCACTGGTCAAATATTATAAAATGATAGAGTACAACATGCCTAAATACATCACTGATTTGCCAATAATTGGTATCGGTGTAGAAGTCTAACTGGCGGAGCAGCCACCCGAGGGATTGATTTTACTGTCTAATGGTTGAAAGAGATGTTATCTTGATTAATTAGGAGTCAAAAACAAATGCATCTTCTATTAGATCTCCTGTGGCATTCACCGGAAAAAAAATTCTACATGTGTCTCAAAAATGTTGGAAACCTAAAAGGACAGGGTGAGGAGGGAGCAACCCACCCCTTCCTCAGCCTGTCCTGCAAGAAGATAACATTGTGAGCACTGGGCAAGCTGCTGGGAGCTTATCGACCCACAGGCAAGGGGGTGCCCATCTTTCTCCTCTTTCTAACTGCAGCCTTAAATTCAGAAATTAAAAAGAGAAGGCACCACTGAACGCAGAGCTTCCGCTGGAGTCGATAGGGCAGCCTTCCTGATCTTGGCTGGATGTAAGTGTTCCTTACCTTGCTATCCCCCAAAACTGGTGAGCAGACAGGTGCAGGATTACAAAGGCATTCAGAAGCGCCTAAGGGGTAATTTCCAGAAGTCGTGGATAGAGGGCTGAATAATGTTATCCTTAAAGATGAAAGACATACACATATCATTTGTATGCTGGCTAAATTGTGGTCAAAGAATACTTGTACAGAAAATCCCAAGGAATTTTAAAAGAGAAATATTACTTGAGCATTTTTAGTGAACTTTAAAATACCTATTCATCCAAGATGATAACCCATCATACGAAACAAAGCTATAATGAGGGTCGATTTTCTTTTGGATTTGTGAGCTAATTTATAACAAGCAATCTACATTAGGGTGTTGGGTTTTTGTTTTTTTTTTTCTTTATGATCTGAAATTTTCTCTGCTCTTCAACTTGAGCACTATCTGAGTTAGTGAAGCTGAAGGTGAATCTACCTGCCATGTAGGTATGGCAAAAGGCTGAGTTATAAGCACACTGGAAAATATTGTGAGCTCCCTGTGCCAAAATAGAAGTGCTCTGCCATTCAGGAGCTGTTCGCCATTGAAGAAGGGATGTGACATTTCTAAACCTCTGCATTCTATTTGCTGTCACTGGGGTTACTCAACAAATATCTATTAACAAATATTTATCAAACTGAGAGACTACAGTGAGATTCAAAAGGTGCCTGGTCCCTGCACTTATTCGAGCTTAGTGGTAGCTGTGTGATTTTAAATGGGATAGTGTATGTAAGAGGATTCTGAAGTCTGTGATCTGCTTACTAACTGAAATATAGTACATATATATATAGATGTATACCAATCACTAGATGATTTCTGTGTTCATCAGGCCTGAATTGAAGCCATCCCATCATCCCATGAGATGTTTATTCAAAAGTTGACACTACAGGTTTGAAAGACTGTCTGCCAAGTTAATTTCCTGAATTTACTTTTTTTTTTTTTTTTTTTTTTAAGGACGTTTTTCCCGCTGGGAGAATAGTGTTTACCTGCAGAACTCAGATGAGAGAACAAGACCCGGGTCAAGGTCACCTTGATGAAGACATCCCTCCCCTACAGCTGAACAGAAAGGTTTTTTTTTTTTTTACTAAGTGTCAGGACACTAGACACTTAAATGCTTCCCCAGTCTCCTTGCCATTCTTCGATTTCCACATTTTAGGCAGATCAGATCAAACCAAATCTTGACCTGAAGTTCACTTTTCTCATCAACTGACAGTGCCTGGCTGCCCACTTTGGGCTGGGCTCTGTACCATGGGGCAGGGACACGGTGGACTCTTCCGCCCTTGTGGAGCTCACCGGTTTATCAGAAGGCCCTCAGAGAAGTCCCCACTTTCTCCTTTTTAGGCAGTTTTGAGGCAGAGGCACAGAAATGAGCCCTCAGCTGCTAGAGGATGAGGTGGAACTTGTGTAATAATCTTCCCCTGCTACACCTGTTTCAGCAGATCTGCACACTCAGTGAAAAGAATGGCCCAAGAAAGCTGCCCTCAGCACCACACAATTTATAGGCCGAGAGTGGTTTAAAGGAGCCAATTTTAAAAGCTTCATGTTAAATTTATGTGGGTTTTTCCAAAGAGTTTACCAGGAGAAAAAAATATATATATAGCGTAAAATGTCCACAGTTTAGCTACTGAATTATCCCCTTCTTCCTCATGGGGAAGAGACTTCACAATGGGAAGCCCCTTTTCTCTGACTCACGGAAATCATTCACTGAAAATAAGAATCTCAAGGTCCTCCCCCAAATGTGACACATTTATCAGATCTGCTCCTGGGCAGGCCAAACTGACACCCCCTCATCTATTCAAGTCTTTCCATCTTGGTCCATTCGATGAATGGGCAGTGCCTGTAACAGCCATGGAAACCCACACTTTTCTTCTGATTCTTATGGGTTGTGTGTGTGTGACCTTAGTTAATAGCACGTGGCTTTTGATTCTAGTGTGTTCCTCTGTCTGAGCAGAGTCAGGCTTGGAACGTAATTCCCCCACAGATATCATTCATTTAAACATCTTTATTTCACGGAAGAGCAAATTGAGGCCTGGTGATGAAAAGACTTCCCAAAGTCAGCAAACAAGTAGAAGGGCCCTCAATAGGCCTGATTTCTGTGTCCATTGAAACCTTACCCATTCTTTAAGACCCATTTCAAATCCCACTTCTTCAAAGATACATTCTCTGGGCCTTGTTTTGCCCCTGTGTGGGCTATGCTTTCTCCTACTTGTTGTCTGGCTGGCTCCTTCTCATCCTTTAAGTACTTATTCTCAATGACCTTCCATCAAAGAAGTCCTCTGTTGTTACCAAATAAGGATTAGATTACCAGCCCCTTCCCCCCCCCATCCACCCCCCAGTTGTACCAGCTGGACAGTGAGTAATCCTGAAGTTTAATAATAATAGTAATGCTGGTATATAATGTGCTTAGTCGCTCAGTCACGTCCAACTCTTTGCGAGCCCATGGACTAAAGCCCACCAGGTTCCTCTGTCCATGGGATTCTCCAGGCAAGAATACTGGAGTGGGTTGCCATTCCCTTCNCAGTTGTACCAGCTGGACAGTGAGTAATCCTGAAGTTTAATAATAATAGTAATGCTGGTATATAATGTGCTTAGTCGCTCAGTCACGTCCAACTCTTTGCGAGCCCATGGACTAAAGCCCACCAGGTTCCTCTGTCCATGGGATTCTCCAGGCAAGAATACTGGAGTGGGTTGCCATTCCCTTCTCCAGAGGATCTTCTCAACCCAGGGACTGAACCCAGGTCTCCTGCATTGCAAGCAGATTCTTTGTTGTATGAGCTCCAGGGAAGCTCCTGGTATATAATATATATATCACTTATATTAATACTAGTATGCATATCATACAAGTGTTGGAGTGTAAAGTCCATGGCAGACAGCCAGCAAAGACAGATTTCACTTGCGGAAATCAAGGACAGGCTGTAACCTACAGACTGATCGGGAACTAAGGAGCACAGCCGGGAGCCCATGTTGGCCTCTTACCTCGGATAGACTCCAGCTTTGAGGAGCAGTGGGCTATAGGAGAAGCTAGCCCCATTTGTCAAGCTGGCCTTTCCAGGCATTAGGAAAGCTGCAGTAGAAGACCCAGCAGGAGTTTGAGATGCTCTGAGCCCGACTTCTGTCCCAGACCACTCAGAGGGGCCAACAGATAAGTGGCAATGTATGAGCTGCCTCCACTGACCTCCCAAGAGGAAAGGAACACATTCGCACCTCCACCGCCCTCTTCTAAGTCTCAGATGAAATGTTTTGTGTGGCCCACATTAGCTTGACTCTGTGAAGGGGAAGGAATTCTGGGAAATGTTCCAATGTAACTGAGTCCGTACAATTGAAATTCACTACAGTGTCTTCTCCCTCCACCTTATTGAATTGGCTTCCATAAACAGCCTTTTCAGCTGCAAATAAAGACAATAGCAAATTAAGGGAAGGATCCCAATGTACCTAAAATTGCCCTAAGAATTCCACAGTCTCAAAGGCTTTCTAAGATCTTTCTTGAAATAAGCCATGTCCAGTGACTTTCCTGCTCCTAAACTCTTTATTTTACCCTTGTTCTCATCACTCTACTTTGTGTCTATAGGACAGAGTTCTTCTTTATTCAGTTTTTATTATAACAGTTCTCAATTTCTTCCAACCAGACTTTGTCTGGGAGGCAGGTTGGGGTTATATAGCAGATTTGGATTTTGAGAGCTTACGTCTCGCCCAGGGCCGAAGTGGAGGGCCTTGAACTCTAGCCTCCTGACTTTCCTCCTGACTGGGTAACAAAGCACAGATGAGCCTTTCTTTTCTGAAATGCCTTTATCTTTTAAAAGGAGAATTCATTCTGTCCCCTTATTTTGGAGAGCACAAAACAGAGCAAAAGTCCCCGTGGCAGAAAATAAACTTGGTGGTATTTCCAAAGGGGAGTTGCACTTTATAACACCTTCCATCTTTCTTGTAAATATGTGACTTTCGTGTGTACCTAACGCTTTGAGAAAAGACTCTACATGCTTGTTTATGTGCGTGTCGTATCTTCCAAATTAGTGGGCGTGTTCCTAAAGCAGGAGGACCCCATCGCTGCCGGTGCCTCCTCCATGTGCCACACACCAGGGTGCCCGCTTTTCGGAGCAATGCCTGATGGAGAGGGAACAAGTTGTCATGCCTCCAAAACAGTTTACTAAAATCGCATGCAGGTGAAACTTTAAACACAAGGATAATTCACACAATTAAACCCAAAAGAGCTTTTGGATAAGAGGTAGCCAGGGAAATGATCCACCTTGCCTTTGAGTATCCCCCAAGCGACCCCCAGAGCAGCTGTACAAAGCACAAAAGACATTCCCCCAGCTTCTGTATCATCACCTGTGCTGCACGCAGTTGATGGTTAAGAAGAGCTTGGCTAATTCAGTCGGCTTGGTTCTCTCTGCCCTGCTCTGACTGACAGGCCAGGCCCCTGCTCATCCCTGAAAACTAGCATCAGGGAATGACATACAGTTTGATAACATAAGATGCTTAGGTTTTTTGGCTCAAGTGAGATGTTCAGAGCTAATAGCCCTGTGAGCTGAGTTTTAGCTGCGATCTGCACCTTGAGATATCCGTTATGTCTGGCTCAGGAAAAAGGGGAAAGAATGAGAGCTTCTTTCTAGAAAGGTTTCCGATGAGCAGCATTTGTCATTGAAGGGGAAGATGGGTATAATTAGCTTGTCAGTCTAGTTTGGGCTGAGCAGGCTGTCTCTGCTAAGAAAGATGGACTAACTGCCAGAGCCACTGACAGGCAGTCGATAGCGCGGCAATTAATGTCATAAATAATTCCAGAACCAATTACATCAAAATGGACTCGGAGCTTTAAAAAGGTACAGAATTCTCTTATTCTTCCTGCTAACAGCAAGAAACAGCTTTCATTTTTCTCTGTAATTACTTTCCATTGTATATAGCAATACAGCTGCGCTTTTTCTGTCCATATTTAAGCCTTGTCTTTCTCCCAGCCTCTTCCCCCACCGCCAGCCTCCCTCCTTCACCCCACAGGACAAGGCTGTTAAAGTCGATCTTCCCTGCCAGAGCAGTGGGGTGAATGTATAATCTTTTAACTTGGCTGTTGCTGGAGAACTCCAGCTACACCTAAATGATTAAGAGCCAAGTTTTCAAAAATGTCATGGACAATGACAGCCGAGTGCCCCAAACAATGGCATTTGGAAATGAAGACATTTGTGAAATAAATGGATTTGTCTTATTATTTTAAAGGTTGCTGTGACTTTGCTTACACTGAATTTATTGATTTCTTTTCCCCTTCTCTTCTTCTTCTCCTTCCCCTCCTCCTTCTGTGTAGTTGCAAGCGTAGAAGCCAGGCCAAACTATTCCCTCCACACTGCGAGCGCAATTCAATACCGCCCATGTGTGCTAATGGGCGTTTTTTTTTTAAGACGGACGATCAGTCTCTTTAGCATAGCATTTTGCTTAAAAGCTATTCTCTTGAGCTGTCTCAACTCTTCGTCTCGTTCTCTGTGCGTTACAGCACATATGTAGATAACACAAAGGCTATTATAGCCATAATCGCGACGACATACCAGATACCACTGGTGCTAATGGTCTTTTTTTTTTTTTTGCTCTAGCCCCATCAGTTGCTTCTCTGGCTGGTTTAGAGAAAGGAAGGAGGGGATTGTGGGAAAGCAAATTACTGTAGTATTCATTCACAGCTTTGTTCCTGGCCTGACAAACATTTCCAACTTTTCAACCATGGTGGCATTCGCTCCTGAGGGACCAGAGAAAATGGCTTATGAAGCTCCCACAGCTTCGAAACCAGAAACAGCTGCTGGTGTCGCTGGCAGTTTGCTGAGTGTGCTCTGGCTTTGAGCTCCTGCAGCTGACGGCTCTCCCTTTAGCAGGAGGTGTCACTGCGGTGAGTGGTAATTACAGCGCAAGATTTTAGAGGACACGGGATAATTAGGCCAACCCGCGCAGGCATAAACACTGACATTTACCATATGAAAAACTGGCGATGTTGGCATTTTCCTCCCTCCTAAGACCACAACAATAGCAACGTCACCAACAAAGACACATTTTCAAGAGAACAAAGGGTCTTTGCATTGGGGGGAGTTGGGACACCCGGTGTTTAGCAGTTGGTGTGGAAGGGATTCTGCTGACCTCTTGGGAGAGGGTCTGGCTGAGGTTCTGTGACTCATATCCTACCGTCATAATCCTTCCCCTGGATGCACAATGCCATATCCTAGGTTTGGATGATGGAGGAGGAGGTATACGTCATAAGTGCTACCATCCAGAGAGCACCTCTTGTCTTCCCCTTCAGGTGGGATATGGGTAGACTTTCCCCTTCACCTGGGTGGTTCCATGGCAATGACATTAGGCATATTTCCTGGCTCTTTGGCAAGTGACAGGCAGGAGGAAGGTAGGAGACTTCCAACAATAGTCCTGTAAAACTAAATCAGCTCTGCATGGGCTCAAGCTGTAAGGATGCTTCTCACTCTCCATCCCAAGTAGAAACAGAAGAAATGCCACCCTCCCCAAATTCAGTACTCCCTTGGGTCCAGCTGAAGCCGCAGGAGGGGTCACCAGCCTGCTTCCGCCTCTGAAGGGTACCAGTCTGCTGTTAGTGTGATGCTGTAGAACCAAGGCCCGTGTTTGAATCCCAGCCTGGCCACTTTCCTATTAAAGGACCCTGGGTGACTCCAATCTGCAGTTTTCCCTTTTTTAAAATAACAAAATAGAACTATCTAGCCCATTGGGCTGTTGTAAGGATAAAAACATATACCCGTATATTTACAGCATTGTGTGCACTGAGTTTAGTAAAATGATAGGAAGAATTGATGAAATGATTTATGGTTGCAGAAGTTCATTTGCCCAAAGTGGGGAACTGTGTTTGAGCTTGATTTTCCCAAGAGGAAAGAAGGCTCAATCAAGTCAAGTGTCGTATGCTTGGGAGAGACGGTAGTGGTTAAGTGAGAAGCCCTAGATACTCTCTGGATACAAGAACGGGAGAAACATTTGGCTGGTGATGAAGTGGTGTGAGTCACATCTGCTCCCTCGCTGACCCTACAGATGTAGGGGAGGCCTTTCTTCAGGCTGAGACTAGACTCCAGCTTTTTGGATGAGAACTTCTCAACATGGTCTCTATTTTAAAATATACTCCTCACCATGGAGGCCTTCATGGTATATCAGAACATTGGCCTTCTGTCTGGTGAGGGCTCAGGGCCTGTATCCCCTGAAATAGGTTGCTGGGAATGGGGTCATGGAGGCATGTGATCTGGAGGGAAAGGCACTGTGGATCTGTGGAAAGACCTGGAAGCCTTGATTTAGGTGACTGTGTGCTAACTGTATCACTCTGGACAAATTACTTCAACTCGCTGAACTTGAATTTCCTAACTTATCAATAGGAGAAAATAGCTTGCCTCCACTCACCAGTGCTGTGGGCAGAATAAATGAGCCATCCCAAGTGAAACACCTGCCTACTAGATACTAAATCCTTTGCATATTCCCCTTCTCATCTGTCAGACACCTGGCCCACCTCACAAGGAGTTTGTGCGGATCTGGTGTCAAATGTACGTAAATATGAAGTCATTTCTTGTCGTTATTATTCATGATGCCCCGAGGAGCTTTCTCTATACGGCCCTTGCCTCTTCGGGATGTCTGACTGCGTGTTCCTTGTCCTGATGCGGGCAGCAGAGCAGCCCTTCTGGGAGGCCAGCAGCAACAGATGCTAGCAAGCTGAGCTGGAGATGGGTCCTGCTCGATTAGCTGTATTTTCCAAATTAAAAATAAGCCCAGTAAATTTATTTCGGCTATTTTTAAATATAAAAGTTAGGCCTTAAGAGTGTTTTGGAAACATAAAAATCAGAATTTCCAGAATCTTTTAGTGGCTTATGAAAGTCACTTATAAGAGGATCACATATTTTAAATGGTAGCTCTCTTGGACAGTTTGGTCCCACTGAAGATAAGCATCTCCACAGGAACTGAGCAGATGGTTCAGCACCCATCTGTACCAAGCAAGAGTTTGCTTGCACAGGGAAGGTCAGGGCAAGATTTGTGGTTAAGCCAACAAGAGAGTATGACCTATGAGTAGCTTTCAGCACTAGGGTGGTCTCTCTAGATTTTATCTAATATCGTCCCAAAGCTGAGTTCCCTGTGATCTTCCTTGCCTTACTAACAGTTTTTTTCTGCTGTTTAGTATCTTGGACATCCATTCTTCTTCCCCTTTTTTCCTTGGCCTTAAAGAAGCTGAATTCTTATCTACCTTGTAGGTATTGTGGGTTATTGGACAAGCACATAGGTTTTTGAGTCAAACAAACTTGAGTTTAAATAATAAACCTGATGTTTTCTTGTTCAACATAGTTGAACAAATTACCCAATAGTTTTAGTCTTGCTATTTCTTTCCTTCTCATTTCTTTCTTGTTTTCTCTTCTTGGTATAATGGGTAGAGTAATACCTGCTTATAAGGTCTTAGGTTGGGTTACATAACATCCAACAAGCTAATCATGAGAGTAGTAGAAGATTAATATTTGTAAAGTCTTAGTGAAAATAAGGAGAAGGAAATGGCAGCCCACTCCAGTGTTCTTGCCTGGAGAATTCCAGGGACGGCGGAGCCTGGTAGGCTGCCACCTATGGGGTCACACAGACGTGACTGAAGCGACTTAGCAGCAGCAGCAGCAGTGATAATAATACTAGTGGAAGATACTGTGATTTACACTCTTACTCAAGTCACAGATAAAAATGATTGTAGCTAAAATCCCAGCTCATTTTCTGACTTGAAAGTCCCTTTTAAAATCACTGTAAAATACGTGCAAAGCACCAGGCACACAGTAATCTGTAATTATTCGCTTCCTTATTGTTTGAACTGGAGGATAGTCCTTAGGTCCTCACATTGAATTCTGGATTCACTTGAGACATCTGAATTCTCTGTTGCGCTCTTCTTCCTCCCAAGGCACTCCTGGGGGACAGATGACCTCTCAACACTGCTATTGCCAATGTCACTCTGTGGATTGGAAACAGGTTTTGTGGAGATGCTGGCTGTGATGTTCCCAAAGGAGCATAGAAGTGGGTGGAAAACTCTAGCCCAGGGTCAAAGATACTGTAGAGTATTAGGCATTTCCTAAACTCCTCAGTAAACTCTTGTTTATTTTATTTTCTGTCTAATTCAGAAAGTACTCAGAGCCTACTTCCAGCCAGCATCTCTCTCATTTTTCTCATCATCCAAGTCTGTCCCTTCTTAATTCTCCTGCTAATATAAGTTTGTCCCTCTTGGTACGTTCCAAAGTTATCAGTTCTTCTTTCTCTTGATTGTAAGACTGAGAAGCATAGGAAACTTTACCATTTGTGTCTATTGATATATTTCTGCCTCTCGGAATACTGAATGGAACTCAGTAAATATTTGTTGAATGACGAATGAATGAATGGCTCTAACTAGAGCCCTTTAAAATTTCAGATTCTCAGAGAGCTTCATTTCTAAAAATGAGGAAAACCAAGTTTTCTAAGAAAAAACAAAACCCAACCTCTGAAATTTCACGTTAGATTTCATTCTCTCAAATGACCAAGCTCTTTTCTTATCAGAAATGATACAAATGCCTCTACCTGGTAGGCTTTCTATAATCTTAAATGGCTGGTGGCTGACTTAAAACCACATTGTATGTCATATATATTCCTAATTCTGAAGACTAAATGAAAAGGCATTGTAGATATCTCTTTGAATATAGATTCCTTCAACAAAGCTATGTGTCATCTATAGATTTGATAAACATGCCTTTGTTGTCATCATCCAGGTCTTTGTACAATAAAAATATCAACAAAAACATTTTGAAAAGTTATCTTTTTGTATCATCTAAAATATAATTGGAAAAGGCAATGGCACCCTACTCTAGTACTCTTGCCTGGCAAATCCCATGGATGGAGAAGCCTGGTGGGCTGCAGTCCATGGGGTCACTAGGAGATGGACACGACTGAGCGACTTCACTTTCGCTTTTCACTTTTATGCATTGGAGAAGGTAATGGCAACCCACTCCAGTGTTCTTGCCTGGAGAATCCCAGGGACTGGGGAGCCTGGTGGGCTGCCGACTATGGGGTCGCACAGAGTTGGACACGACTGAAGCGACTTAGCAGCAACAGCAAGATATAATACTTATAAGTATTTTAAATATAAATATTACTTAATATGACTACTACCTACATAAATTTTCTGTGCTTCTTGACTAGGCAGAGGTTCATTTCTGTGGGGTTATTTTTATTTTTTAAGATGATAACTAACCCCTTCTTACCATCACCACCCATAAATAATCTCATAACAGTCCATCATAAATACATTTCTTTCTCTTCTAATAGAACCACCTCTCTCAGACACCCTCGAGTGACACTTGAGTTTATTAACCAATGAAAATATCACCCCGAGCAGCACTCAAGAACAGGAGCTAGGGAATTATTGAGTAATGCATCTGAAGAATGTGGGCATGATAATAAAGAGAGACAGCCTTCTTTTGAGCCTGTCATTAATAAACAGAATGCAGAGTTGAATTCTGGGCTTTCAAACAGTCTATCTGCCACTTCTTATTTGACCCGAGTGCACTGCTGCTCTTGGATTTCAACCTGATTTGAACACATGCATTCAAGACTTAAGAGACATCTTAAAAACCAAACTTCGAAATTTTGTATTTCTTACACTGAAAAATAACTGTGTCCAAGTTTGAAGAGTAAAGAAGATGCATTTAGTTGGAAGCTCTATTAAAAGGAACATAGATCAGGGAAGTACAGAATGTTCCCTCCTCTGGTCTTGCAGGGAGCAAACATTTTAGACTTCTTATGACATAAGAGCCCTTAACCCAGAAGTGTCTAAAGCCAGTCATGTGAGCTTATTAATTGACTTGACCTGGATTCCTGTCTCTTATAGCTGAAAAAGGCCTAACCCAGTATCAAATGGTTCCATTTTCCATTTAAGTTACATTATCTTTCTTAACTTCTTTTCTGTTTCTTTGTTCAACTCATAGGAATATCTCATCCTTTACACCTTTAGGGAATTTGCCATCTCATTTGTCACCATTTCATATTTTATAATATTGATTTTTATGTAGCTGTCTGGTTTTTATCAATAAATTGCAAGTTCATAGAAAGTACAATCCTAAACTTCTTTGAATTACACCTAGTATAACTTCTTTGCACACAATAGAAGTTCAGTTAGTATTTAGAAATGAGAATGAATGGAAGACATGGAGAAACTCACATGCCATAGGGTTAATGAAGTCATCACTCATTAGTTCATTCATTAAAATACTTATTAGATATTTCCTATGCATATGGGAATGAACTTAGTCTGAAGATACATGTATTCTTCAGAAATGTCACAGATTCCTGGCATGTTAGCATGGATCATTCAGGAGAAGATTTTGGAAGAACCACATCTAAGTTATCATTTCACATGCAAGTACAGAATACAGCTCAGCCTACTGGAGAAAATATAGATGCAAATTCCCTGTGTTTAATATCTGTCATTAAAATGACAGCAATAAAGCCTAAAGCCCAAAAAGGGAAAATCAGCTGGGTCCTTATAGATTGTTGCAGCCAAGAGCAATAAAAACTAAATCAATCACAAATTGTGGCAATAGATAATTTAGCTGGTCCTGGAAATTAAATGAAAGGACATTTCCAGCATTCAGCCCCATTTGTGGGAGGATGAACATGCCCCCAGAATTCAGATGGACTTCACTGAACAGTCAAGGATGACTATAGGAGAAAGAAGAGAAAATTATTTAAATGAGATTTAAATTGCTTTGTGTTTTTATTCCTCCAAAGGTTGCCTTTGTTATTACATTGCAATATTTAGCCATCAAGATTTCTGACACACTGTGGGTTCCTTGGCATTTTAACCCTTGTTCAAGGAAAAGAAAGCTAGCTCTCCTGATAGTGGGCCTATAGTCTCGGCAGCTGGAGCCCAATCATCAGCCTCTTGATAGGGCTGGTTCTGGAGAAGGGACTTTTGGTACAGAAGCAAATATGGAGAGAGGTGAGGAGTACTCTTGGGAGCCAGGAGATCTCTGTGCCAGGCCTCTTTCTGCCACTGTCAATCACAGTTAGAGAAATCTGGGCTTCTAAATTGTCACTGGCAAAGGGAAAAGATCAAACTCAGTGGCCTCTTTCTTAGATCTTGTCTAATGGTTAGATTTTGTAATTCCATTATTAATGATCAGTATAAGTCCCAGTATCATGGCCTTGACCTTGAGAAGTTTGGCTACTAGACTGAGTGAATGCCTTGAGTCTAGGAACTGCTCATCCCCACCACCCCAGAAAACATTACATCTAGAATTCATGGATGAATGGATGACCAATGGGCAGTCTACCATTATTTGTGAATTGACTCTCTAGTTCACTGCAGTATTCCCAGTGAAGGATCTTTTTTTTTTTTTTTTTCTTATTCCAAATACAGTATCACTTTTTCCTTTGGGCTGATGCAAGAATTTCTGCATTCATTTCCAATGTTTGCTTTCTCTGAAAGGGGATTTCCATTGGATGTTAAGCCATCTTTTCGGATCCATCCAATATGGGCTATTGGCTTTGTATTACAACATGCAGGAAAGAGAGTCCAAGCCACTTTCAGGAGAGATGGGTGGGGCTCAAGGGTATTCCAGCTACCTCTGAAGACCCTGAAGGCAGTATTTTAAGGAACAAAATGCCTGCCTCTCCCATTGGCATGAAGAGTTGATGTAGGCCAGTCAGATAAATACAGATGAATGAACTTAGATGAACGTGTTACCTGTAAGGTGGGGAGTCCAAGTGACAGGGGACAGTGTCAAGAACAAGAGATGAAGAGGACTGAGTAGAGGAGCGATTGGGAAGACTCCTTGGAAAGAGTCAGCTGATCAGTGGATTTTATAACCAATGTTCAAGGCCATTCTAAAGGCTTCAAGAAATTTCTTTGGATATGAAAGTTAATATTTAGCAAACTATTGATACAGTGACATGGATAACTTCTTGGAACTTTAGGAGGGAAACTCAGTTTGGAAACAGAAAACACAAGTTAAGCTC
This sequence comes from Neotragus moschatus, assembly GCA_006410615.1. Lineage (NCBI taxonomy): Eukaryota > Metazoa > Chordata > Mammalia > Artiodactyla > Bovidae > Neotragus > Neotragus moschatus. The sequence goes on along the minus strand of SJYA01003115.1, from coordinate 1,010,663 downwards.
TTAAACATTCTGACTTTCATTTCTAGCATCAGGATTGCTACCTGTTTCTGGAACCCAGCAGGCTTTCTGTTCTTGTAGGACCCTGTTCTCTCTACCAACCTCCATACTCCTTTACAACTTCCATTTCAAGTTCTTTCTAAAGCATAAAGATCTGCCAGATGTTCTCAGCCATCTCTTCGCCACCTACTCACAGAATTGATAATAACGACAAACATTTGGGGAGCAGAGCAGACTGAGTTATGCATATTACATGTATTACCTTAATTGACCCTATCAAGAGGAAAGTATACTTATTATCCTCATTTAAAAATGGGAAAGCTGAGGCTTAAAGAGCTGAAGCCCATTTTCCCAGTGGAGCTGGGAGTCAATGTCACGGACCCTAAATCCAGGCCCACTTGTTGAGCCCACTACAATACCATGACCTCTACTGGGATGATTAGAACTGGCCCTTCAGAAATAATCATCCACTGTTTGCTTTCAATATGGTTTTTATTGCTGTATCCATGGAATGCTGTTTAGACCTCTTCTGCCAACCTGGCCCTAAGGTCTGTAGCCCCATGCTCACGCCCCTGCCCTTCTTTGCTACGCTCCCTCTGTCCCCTCCGTTCTATAGTGAGAGCACAATGATACCAGCATGGCAGGTCTCTCCAAGCCCGCTGCCTCCTTGAGGCCCTAACTAATTGCTTATTCAAGACCAATTTCCTACAGAATTGTCCTTTTGTCCACCTCCTTCTCTCTGCTAAGCTGTAAGAAGCCCAGGAGCCAATGTAAAATGATTAGTCCCCCTGAGTACACACAGCCTCAGCGCAGCTGGGCTGCAAAGCCAGTTTATTATCTTAAGAAGAGGATCTGGTTTAGCCTGAGTTTACATCTCATCTGCCTCCCATTCATTAGATGAGCTCCGGGGCTCAGCTTACATTGCATAAACTCAGCTGGTATGTATACAATGCCAGCAATATGGAGGAGGCTAACATGTGTTGAATACATCTACTGCATCTCAGGTCTCTGAAGGTCACTCACTAAAGTAATATATGGTGCTAGTGTTGGTGGCTGAAGGTCAAGTCATCTTGCTTTTCATAATGCATAAACCTGAAACTCACTCAGACACCAATCATATGACCTAAACCTTGGAACAAATATTTTACTAAGTAAATCAGTGAGCATGCTGGCATTTCTATTAACCTTCAATGCACTGCTGACAGAAAATGAATAATGATAAATAATAACTCAAGCCTGTAAATCATGCTTAGCATCAGAAGCAAGACAACATGCTCATGTGTGCTACCATCTGTTAGGAGGAGAGCAGCGGGGACTGGAGAAGAGGGCTGGGAGAAGAGAGAGCAGGCTGCTAGTGGCTGGGGTAAGCACCTTTTGGATTCAATAAACTGACCCAGGATAGGTAAGCCACTCAGAGCAGGATTGATGGGTTAAGAAAAAATCCCTTTGCCTCCTGTCTTCTATTTGATGGACATCAGTTCTTGACTCTGATCTGCCACCCTTGGGTCTTTCCTCTTTTCCCCATCTTCTGCCTCATTAAGTCCATTTCCACTTTACCCACTGGGTTTCAGGGCCATTTATAAAGGAGCCCTCCCACTGAGCAAAACCCTCTTGGTGACACTCCTCTCTTCCCCTCCCTGAATCTCAGTGATAGCAATTGGTTTTCCTTGCCCCATGGGCAGGAGTAGAAGCTGAACTGTTGCCCCCAAGTTGTCACCCTTCCTCATAAACACCTTTGCAGAAGGAGGTCCCAGACAGAAGGGCCTCCAGCCTCCCAGCCCAGAATGCTGCACGGTGATTCCAAACAATTTGACAAAACCCTAACCTGACCCCTAGGTCTTTACATGTGAAGTGGTAAAGGCTCCATGAAACATTCTCCCTGTAGGGAAACCCTCAGTTCATTTGGATGGGGAAGTTCTAGAAGCTGGTGCTTGGCACCGAGGGGACCTCTTCCTGGGGCTTCTTTTGCTCTTCTCTTTCTTTCAGTGGAGCTGACATTTGCCAATTTATCATTGCCTTCACGTGCGTTCTGACCAAGAAACACACAAAAACACGGTCTATGTTCAAATTTCTTGGAATAAAAATCCCCCCTTATCATTTTCTGCTGACTCTGTGGGGCCCTGACCCTGGATTCACTGAAAAGCCTGTCTCGAGGTCACACTGACCCCCTTCTCTTTGCCTCATGACCCCAGCCTGCCTAGACAACAGGCTGCTAGAGAGGAAGCCAGGACTTTTGACAGACTTTCCATCTCAGATCCCTTGTTCTTTTCTCCATGAGAAATGGGGAGCAGCCATGCCTGCAAGGGCACCGGCTCATTGGGTTGAAAAGGATATTACTGAGCATAATGTGTGGCCCTGGGGCTCTGTCCGTGCTGGCTACTTTGTGAGTTAAGTGTGTTCTTCTCCTTGGGAATTGTATAATCAAAGAGAGAATGCTTTCCTTTTATGGTCTGAAACATGAGTCTTCTCTGAATGCCAGTAATTGGAAGTCTTTCTTACCCCTCACCAGAATTATGCTAAGTGATCATAACCCAGATAATGTAAATGAAAGAGAAGTGGTGCTCGTTGCTCATGTTTGCCTTGGCCTTTCCTTTACTGGCTGTTGGATCTGTTTCCCCATTTGGATTTGGGGCTTCAACAGCGAGTCGGCAGAGAAACGCGGCTGAAGAGCAGTGTTCAGTGGGAAATTGCTGTGAGGTCCTCTGAGTAACTGCGGGCCTCACCCTCTGGGCCTCAGTTTCCCTTTCCATTAAATCGTGAATTGGGGTTGTAGGTTCTCTTATCACTGTCTTTTGGCCCTCCCTTTCTTTTTATTTCCTTACTGTCCCCATTTTTGTAATTAGAGGGGAAAACAGATGAAAGGAAAAAATGAAAGGAAAAGCAGAACATTAGCATTTTCTTGGCTTCACATTTTGGTTATTAATATTGCAATTTGGAGTAATGAAATTCACACAGTGCAGGAGGTTTAAGGTTTTCCTGGTGGGGTGAACTCCCTCTCTAGTATACGGCTGGAATCTCAAGGTAAGGTTCATTATGCAGAATGCACAATGTGGGCAAGCTAACAATGCCATAAACCCTTCATTTTTTGCACTTCGTGACTTTAATGCTGCATTAATGTAGGTTTTGAGTTTTAATACGTTGTATAAATACAGAATACCTATTTGTAAGTATAGGCACCCTGCAAGGGAGGATTTCTCTGTTTTAAATCTCAGGCTTTGAAAGCCCAACTGTGTTTGCTCTCTGCTGGACTTTGTTAGAAAGCAGGTGGGAGAAAGTAGGGCAGGGTGAGTTACCTAGGAACAATCTTCATTTATGTCCAGACCCATTATGAAAGGCAGAGCCTCGCTTTTTGCCCTCACTGCAGTTTGCAGAGGATTTAGTAATGGAGACTGAAGGCTCCTGGGAGGGGAAGCATCAGGATAAAGGAGAGATTCTGCTTGGCTCATCCCTGGCACCTGCCCAGGCCAGCCCTTCCTTTGGCTCTGCCGATCGTCAGTGCCAGCTCCCTCTCTTGTCGTCTCTCCGATTAATGATGTTGTTCTCACTGAGCAGTGGGTGGAAGTCTCTGGGCAACAGAAAAGATGAGAGTAGTTGCACAGTTTATCTCTAGCAGAGGACGTGGTAAATTCCCTGTACTTTACATGGCCCATCGGTGAATATGGAATGGATGTTCTCCAGGGATTAGTGTTGGGTTCCCACTGTCAAGGGCCTCCCAGGCCCTCAGCCAGTCTGACTAGGTGCTCTCCACCATCAGAGTCACCAAAGGGACTACTCTTTTCTCTGTTAGAGGACATAGTCAGTTTCAGCACTCATGGTTGTCTGATGGGAGGCCCTTTGACCCATGGCTGGGCTCCTGTTGATCTTATTGGGCGTGGACTGAGCTGGGAAATACCCTGATATTATAGGAGAGACTAATATTGTTGGAGAGGCAGGATTGGGAAAGAAAGCAGAAGTCAACTTTCAGAACTCAAAAGTCAAATGCTTCATACCCCAGGACTTCATTTAGAGCCCTTCTGCGGGACTCACCAATCTGCACATAGCACCATTCTGACGCACGCCATACCCCTAAGGTGACCGCATCTCAGCACTGTGCATGCTTGAAGCCAAGGGAGGCCCTCTGGGTAACATAGCCCTTCTCAGATCTTTTCTCCTCTAAACTGCCACAACCTTAAGGCCTGTGCCCCTTCTAAGATGCTTGACACCTTTGCCTTGACCTTTGGTTTACTCTGTCTCCTCTAGTTTCCTTTGCGGTAAGATTTTCTCAGGTCATCATCAGTTGACTCAGTGTTTATGACATCTACCATATCCCAGATGCACTAATGGTAATGAACCCACCTGCCAATGCAGGAGACACAAGAGACTCAGGTTCCATCCCTTAAAATAGGAGAAGGCACCCCACTCCAGTGTTCTTGCCTGGAAAATTCCATGGAGGGAGGAGCCTGGCAGGCTGCAATCCATGGGGCCAAAAAGAGTCAGACACGACTGAGTGACTGAACACACACACACACACACACACACACCATGTTCCAAGACCTTGATGGCTACTATATCCGTTTAATAATACATATGACTATGGTCTCTGCCTTCAAAAAAGGATATTACATGAATAAGGGGGCTCACTCTTTGGGATGGTGCTGTGATAAATAAGCACACGCAAAGGGAGAAGGAATTCTCTCTGCCTCGGGCAGTGGGAGTTGGAAGAATGAAAGTACTTTCAGGGAAGGCCAAGCAATTTACTATGATTGTTACTTAGGACAAAAGGGTGGTCCCAGTGAAACTGAGATTGAAAAGTAGGTTGAGGCCTGGAGGGCAAGGGCATGTCTGTGTCCTTGCCTAGAATTGCACGTTAACACTTGATTATTCCAGGACTGGAACTAGAGGCCTGAGGGAGTCTACATCTGGAGAAAGTCTTCATGAGACCAAGCCTGGGTCTTCTAGCATCTGCAGCCAAGCCAGGCCTACTGCAGGTAGCAGACTTATATGGGTGCTCTGAGGTCTACCTGCTACATTTTGAAAAGCATGCAAAATCTCCCCTTTCCTGAAATACTTTTCTATCTCAAAACTCAACATCATTGGTATTATTCATGTGGGTTCAAGTATGGTGTTCTGCAGGCATAGGTTAAGCTCCAAATATTTCACCTGATGAAGACAACATGTTTTGATGTTACTTGTCATGAAAACCTGAGACCATTTCAGAATCACAAACCTAGCAGGCATCTCAGAACATCTGGAACTAGAAGACACTAAGTCCATGATAGAAACCCTCTTGAAGGGAGTAGAAAAGTGGTTCTAGAAGCAAAGGTTACTCTCTGTCCTGACCTAGAACAACCTAGGTTCTCTCAGAGCTCTTTCCTAAGTCAGAACTGAGGACTTCCACTAACCCACCTTGGGGTGTGTAAGTCAGGCTTGAGAACTTTCACTAAACCACCTCAGGACGTGTGCTTTTGTGTATTTGTGCTGAAAAGAAGAAAATTACCCTCTCTGTGCTAGGATACAGTGGCTCCAGCTGATCCATTAGCATCCTGATCTGACATGGCTGTCAGAAAAATTATCCATGACCCAGAAGGGCCACACTAAAGGTGATTTATCCCCTTACTTGGCTTAGGCTGAGCTCTCCCCAGAGAAGGCCACACCAATTAGGCAAAAAATAAGGCAAATTGTGTGTGTTGTGATGCCTGGTGTTGACTGCTCCCCCAGAGAGGCTTACAAATTAATTTCCTCATCGTATCCTTATTCTGAAACCGGTTCCAAAATGGAAACCTCAGCACTTTATCTTCTTAATCTCTTATTCCCTTCTCATCCACTTTTTTTTTTCAAAACAAAATTAAATCATTTAGCAACGATTTTAATAAGCACTAAAAAGTGTAATGAACCAGATAATGAAGAAGAACTCATATTATTTTCTTTATCTGCTTTGTACTTAATTTATTTTGTATGTTTCCTTTGCATGCCTCTTCCCTGAGAGGCTTTTCAACATTAGGATTGTATTGTAGGTAAATGTTTCATTTAGTTGCACTGAAACCTCATTAAAAAAAAAAAAGAGAAAAGGAAAAAATCCAGATTTGAAAGCTTGATGGACTCCTGTCCAGACCACCCAGGACAGGATTTCAAAGCTCATGCCCAGGACATAATGCCCCCTTTTGGGACTTGGTGACACCCAGGCCCCAGTGAATTCCCTCTGAAGATCAATCCAAATATTGGTCCCTCCTGAGACTAAGGAAGCCATGCTAATTTCTACTTTGAGTGTGAAGTACAGTTGGAATAAGAGGTATGGGCCATGATGGACTGGCCTTCTCTTAGTCTAGAGTTACGATCCTTGGTTGAGAGGGTCCAGACTAGGATGTAACGGAAGCTACACAATCCAAAGTCCAGGCACTCCTGTCTCCTAGCAGTTCTTCCGCGTGGCTGAGCATCATTTGCCCGTTCGATGTAAGATGCTCATTACTATTCCATAACCCCTTAAGCGTGTAGATTAGGTGGGAAATTAGGTGGGTATTCTTTTCAGTGGCTCCTCATAGGAATGGTCCAGGTGATGAGACAAGCAGAGTGGACCACCTACAGACTACTTCTCTGACACTGCATCCACAGTGCTTACAGCCCCCAGAGTGAAGTAGACCAGCCAACCTGGGGCTATTGGTCAGAATGGATAGTACAGAATATACACAAAAGCCATCTTCCCCCACCCCAGGTACAGAGTATTTCCGTTTAAGTAAANGACAAGCAGAGTGGACCACCTACAGACTACTTCTCTGACACTGCATCCACAGTGCTTACAGCCCCCAGAGTGAAGTAGACCAGCCAACCTGGGGCTATTGGTCAGAATGGATAGTACAGAATATACACAAAAGCCATCTTCCCCCACCCCAGGTACAGAGTATTTCCGTTTAAGTAAAAAGAAAATGCAAGTGTATTTGTTAAACCCAATCCCCAGGTTTAGTGTAAAGGAAGGTTGGGGGGGGGGGGGAAGAAAAGAGGGAAGAAGAAAGAAGGAAATTCACTTATTTAGTTGCACATCAGGACATTTCAGAAGGAAAAATACATCTATTAACTGGCAACGGGCATGATGCAGATGGCTCAGTGGGCAAAGAATGCACCTGCCATGCAGGAGACACGGGTTCGAATCCTGCGTTGGGAAGAGAGCATGGCAACCAACTCCAGTGTTCTTGCCTGCAGAGTGCCATGGACAGAAGAACCTGGTAGGTCACAAAGGATGGGACGTGACTGAAGCAGCTGAGCGCATGACCCTAACTGGTTTAACCTTGAAGATGAGATTGAGGATGAGGTTCCTGGAGACGGTTTAGACTTTAGGACTACTAGCCCCTGGAAAGCAATGGCACCCCACTCCAGTACTCTTGCCTGGAAAATCCCATGGATGGAGGAGCCTGGTAGGCTGCAGTCCATGGGGTCACGAAGAGTCGGACACGACTGAGCGACTTCCCTTTCACTTTTCACTTTCATGCATTGGAGAAGGAAATGGCAACCCACTCCAGTGTTCTTGCCTGGAGAATCCCAGGCACGGAAATGCCTGGTGGACTGCTGTCTATGGGGTCACACAGAGTCGGACACGACTGAAGTGACTTAGCAGCAGCAGCAGCCTCTGGGAAAAAAAAAATACAGAAGGAAAAGGATCAATGGTGAGAGATATTGGCCTTCCAGAGAGGCAATCTGGGGGTATGTGTGAGGAAGGGAATTCCTTCCTACACAGAAGGAATCTGTGTAGGAGGAGGACCCCTAAGCTTCTGGACTCTAGGGAGAAGTATGGACTGAATGACAGAGGGGTATTACTCAGCTCTCTCCGAGTCCTTCATGGAAGCCCGGGGTGGAGCAGAATGAGTTGTACAACCTGGCTGTGAACCCTGGCTTTACTGGCATGTTGATTTCTCAGGGCCTCACTTTCCTCATCTTCACAGTTGATAGGAAGATTGGGCCTATCATATGCGTAGCTCACCAGCACCACTTGCAGTTCAACTCATGACCCAGGACTGTGAATGCTGGCAGTTCCCTGGGGCTTATTTAGATGCATCCTGTGGCTCTGAGCCCCTTCCTCTCACCCAACCCTCTTGCTTTGCTGAAGCTCCCCTCCTCCCCTGCAAACTCCTGATGTCCTCGGCTCTGTGCTAACAAGGGGTTTTCGGGAGCGGGGATTGATTAAAATGTAGTGGCATACCCTCATTTTGCGTCACCGCGCGTGTGACTAATAGCCATGGAATTCATGCCACAGATAAATAATTGGCCCTTCAGCCATCTTCCATGTCTTCAGAGACGCGCAGCCATGATGTATCACAGCCACAGACATCTCAGTGAGCATCATCTCCAGATCATAATAGATCATGTAACATTTGTATATGCTCGGGAACATAATTTACTATTAAACAGGGCGAAGATCAGCTCCAAAGAAATTATCCTTCCGCAGAAGCGGACTCTTCGACTGCATTATATGCACGGTACGCTTTTTAAAATATTAATTATATTGTAAACTAAAGGTTTACTTTACCTATCATAAATCTGAGTGTCTCCTCTTTCTCTGTGCCCCATAAATATACTTCTCATCAACTTTTAATTATGTTGTTTGCATTATTCTGTCCTGAGGATGAGAGGGCATGCTAAATCATGGCCTTCTAATGTGGACTACAGCATAAGTTTAGTTAATTAAACCATATATTTTATGAGTTCTTGCACCTTCATCTTGTAAAACTATGCATTATTATGCTGAATGGGGGGGCATAAAATAACATAGCAAGGGTGTTTTTATGATTATTGTTGTTATTATTAGTAGTATTTCTGGAGAGTCAGATAATTTAGGAAAAGTTGAATTGTATTATCTCTGTATGGTCCTGCTGCCCTCTGGACACTAGCCGTACTTTCTTTCTAAAAGGTGGACATACTATCAAAAGGCCAGGATGCAGTTTTGAGATCAATCCCAGACCTGAGGATGAAACTCGAGCTTGTGCATACAAACAAGGCAAAGAGCAGCTCCCCAGATAGACTCATCCAACCCAACTCTCTTTTCCTTTATTTTGTGCCTTTGGGCAAATGGCCTTTGATATTTAGGAGCATTCCTCTCTTTAATTCACACAGAAAAATCATAGGGACTTAGAAATATTAACAGTTCTCATTCCAGATTTTAGAGAGGTTAGCCATGGCTTCTAGCATGGATGTCTGAGGCATCCCTAACGGTAGGAAGCTTGAGAAGGAGAAGAAGCGATAGAGATCCAAAGCCCGATTGGGTGATATTGAAGGTCTGCCTCTGTATTATAGGTCAGGAGTTGCTGATAAGTAGAAGCTTAGGAGCCAAAAAAAATTGAGTTGAAATCTTGCTTTGCCGTTTACTAGCCAAGTGACCAAGAAAATAGACACGTGAGTCCAGACTCAGTTTCCTCATCTGCAAATGGGGTGCATAAAACTACCCCTTAAAATTATTGTGATGAGTAAGGGAGCTATGCCAAGGGTTTGACATAATGCTGATGCATGTGTAATAACTGGGTTACCTGTTCCTGCTACTGCTGCTTCTATGCTTATTGCTGATATTCCTGGAACTTGTTAGGTCTGATGAGTGGCTGCACAGCCCTGACCTGAGTTGCAGGCCCCCAGGACCAAATCTGCAGGGTCAGTCAATGGCTGTACCATAACACGGCTTGACCCAAGCCGCTCTTGAGTGAAGATGGCTGACGCTGATAGCTGAAACTCTTGTTTCTGGCAAATTCTCTACGTTCTCTCATAAGGCCATGTTGACCACTGATTTGCATTGTCCTGTACGGTTCCAGTTGCTCTGTCAACCATCCCTTGGCTACAGACTACTGTCTGTAGTCTTTTTCCTGACTTTCCCATGGGGACATGCATCGCCATCCTCTTCTCTGCAGGAGTAGAGGGAGGCCTGCTCAGAGATGCAGGGGGCTGCCACCCCATTCAACAGAGAAGGTCCCTTTCCATGCCTGCTCCTTTATAACCAACTCCAAGGAACGTGTTGCCTTTATCAGCTACCACATTCTCCTCCCCTCTCTCCTACCACCAAAAAAAAGTAAATAAACAGCAGAAGCAAGATCTGTTTTATTTCAACTTTTAAAAGTCTTTGAAGGCACAGCTATTTGAGAACATTTTAAAAAGTGTTTCGTTACTTAACTGCTGCTCAGGTGGTGAAGCCCCCCTCATTCTTCCCACAGGGAAGGGAAGAAAGGGAGGTTGTGTTTTATGGTTGGCTCAGGCTTTTCTCCTACCTCTGCCCCCCCACCGCCCCCGCCACCTGGAGGGCCCTCCATTTGTACTGCCCTCCAGGACAGAGTCCTCAGCAGAATGTGCAATAAACAAAGACAGTGAGTCACAGCAACATGGCCAGGGTTGACTGGAAGAGCCTTTGCTCAAAGCCCCTCCCCTGCAGGAATGTGGATGGGGACCAGGGCAAGGAATTCCCAGAGGAAGACTTCTTGCCTATAATGGATCCCATATGCCCAGGGCCGAGTTCTGATATTCTCCAGTCCCGAAGCACTTAGGCTTTGATTTTTATTTTATTTTTGGATGGATGGAGGGATAGAATCACTATGCTTGGACCTCAGATCTCGAGTTGACTGTTTGGCATTAAATAAAGTATTAAACACAAACGTGCATTTTTTTTTCCCCCAGTGTGCCTGTGTGTGGTCTTACCTCCTCCTGCTGCCCTGAGTGGCTCTCAACTCCCTTCCCTTAAGACTATCTTTATCTACCTGTTTTAAAAACTGCAAAGAGGTTCGTGCTCTTAACTATGAAAATGTCACTTGCATCTCCCTCATCTAAGGACCCTCAAGGGAAGTTGACACTTTCCTCAATGTATCTTCCTGTGGATGGGATAAAGCTGTGAAGAGCAGAGGAGTGGAAGGGAAGGGATTTCAAAGGAGGTCTCATATCTGAGTCAACGGTTCTGGTCTAGTTAAGTAGCTGAGAGCATGAAAATCTAATTAGAGAATTTTTTGTGCCTTGGATTAAATGTTACATAAGCTTCTCCCCTTTTTGTTGTTGTTTTGTAGAAAGGAAAGCAAAGAAAGTTATGGCAAGATCTACCCTGTTGACAAAAAGAAAATTTCAACTATGTTCTAAAAATCTGTAATGTAAAAGGCCAACCAAAGGCTCCCCAACTCTATTTTTTTTTAATCTAATGTCAAGTTCACACCCCTTGATGAGTGTAAGGAATTTCAGTAATCAGTGACTACAGGCAGGGAACTTCTGAGAAGACACAAGCTTGAATCATCATAGACTGGATCCATTGAGAAGTCCAAGAGGATCCGGAGGGAGCACAGACCTGGAGCAATTTGTGTTTGATCTGATGGACTCCTTATCTCTGTCAGGACAGGAGGCTTTGCAGGAAAGCAGAAGCCAAACTAAATTCCAGATGGAGAGGAAATCCAAGTGTCACCCTGGGATGCCGATGATCTGGTTTAGTCATTAAGAATGCCACCGCTAACAGAAAGCTTCACTCTGAGCCGTTAAGAATTTACTAGGTTTGTCTCTCAGCCCCTACTGCGGGAGACCCCTGAACCTTTATTTTCCTTCGAGGCTGTCCTGGGTTTTCTTCTTTAACATTGTCCCTGATTTATGGTATGTCCACATTTCCCTGGATAGTACCATCTTTTGAGTTATACATCATCAGGGTGACTCATTCTGATGATGTATGGCCCCAATACATCATCAGAGCTCCTTGCTCTGCCGTTGCACTAATGATATGTTAGTGTAATACATCTCCGGGCTGAGCTGCAGCTGTGATGGATGGTGCTGAGGGTGATGGGAGCCCATGGAGAGGGGACTGAGGAGCAGGCTCTGGGTAGGAACAGGAGGAAAATCAGTCAATCCCAAGTCTGCCTTCTTTCCTGGTACCAGTGCCCATATTGAATTAGTACTGTGACATGCATCCTGCAACCTTAAAGAAACACAGACGCGTGGGTTATCTGCAAAAGGAGTGTTGGCTCAGAGCTCATGCCCCTTAGAGGTACCTTGGAGGTTTTATATATATACAGCACCTAATGAAGAGGCAGGAGGTGTCTGTTGAATTGAACTAGGCAAAGAGGAGCAAAACTGAAGGTGAGCTCTGCAATAACAACTTTTTTTCAGCAGGAGGGAAGTGAGTGCTCACAGAAGAATGAGGGGTCAGAAAGCTGCTACCCTTACTCGTAACGCCCCAGTGGAGTTTGGATGGGAGTGCTCTGTGGTTTCTCGGCTGCTTTTCTCTCTGCCCTGTTGTCAGTGCTTACTGCTGCCCAGAGCTTCTGACTAAGCTGTAAACTATTTGTCTTAAGGGAACTTTGAAGTATGAGTGTTTGCTGATGGACGGACCCAAGTGCTGGAATGAACCCATGTCATCCATTAAATAGCTGGGACTCAGTTTCCTTATCTGTAAATATGATTAATAATATAACTCCCTAATAAGTAAAGTAAAAACAACACAACCTCTTTTTGAGAGTTGTTGTGAGGGCTGTGGGGTGAACAGCTCTAAAGTGCCAGAACAGAGTATGAAATACATATTCACTAATGTTAGCTGTTACTACAAATACTGCTAAATTCCATGTCCCACCCCCTATAATCCTGTGTACTCTCTTACTCGGAAGATGTCAGTGTACACTAATTTATTTAAAAAGTTGAGGGATTCTGCAGTTAAGAAAATGAAATGCTACCTCTAATTCTGATGGACTAAGTACTCTGATAAATCCCCCTACTAAAATACACCTAGAATAGGGACAATTACAACTAATACCTATTTTTTCAGCTGAAATTCACATAACAGAAAATTAACTATTCTGTAGTACAATTCAGTGGCATTTAGTGTCTTTCTAGTGTTATCTACCACCACCACTATCTAGTTCCCCATTTTCAAAATCCCAAAAGAAAAAGTCTGGATTCATTAAGTAGTCACTCTCCAGTCTCCTCTTTCCCATTCCCTGGCAACCACCAATCTTCTTTCTGTTCCTATGGACTCAACTATTCTGGATTTTTCCTATAACTGAATCATGATAGGTAACCTTGTGTGTCTGACTTCTTTCATTTAGCATAATACTTTTGAGGTTTATCCACATAGTAGCATGTAATGGTACTTTTTTTTCAAAAAATTGAAATTTAGTTGATTTACCCTGTTGTGTTAGCTCCAGATGTATAACAAAGTGATTCAGTTACATAGATATATGTACATACATATGTTTATATTGTATATGTATGTATATATATTCTTTTAAAAATTCTTCTCAGTCTTAGATAATTGAATATAGTTCCCTATGCTATACAGTAGGACCTTGTTGTTTATTTATTTTATATATACTGGTGTGTATCTGTCAACCCCGAACTCCCAATTTATTCCTCTCTCCCACTTCCATTTTGGTAACCACAAGACTGTTTTGTCTCTGAGTCTGTTTGTGTTTTGTAAATAAGTTCATTTGTGCCATTTTTTTAGAGTAAACATATAAGTGATATCATGCAATATTTGTCTTTGTCTGATTTTACTTGGCGACAATTTCTAGGTCTACCCCTGTTGCTGCAAATGACATTGTTTCTTTTTTACGGCTGAGCAATATCCCATTGTGTATATGCATACCTTTACCCATTCGTCTGTCAGTGGGCATCCATGTCTTGGCTATTGTAAATAGTGCTCCTTTGAACATTGTCATGCATGTTTCAAATTAGAGTGTTCATGTTTTCTGGATATATGCCCAGAAGTGGGATTGCTGGATCATATGGTAACTGTCATTTTAGTTATTTAAGGAGCATCCATAGTGGCCGCGCCAATTTGCATTTTAACCAACAAGGATCTGCTATTTTGCATATGGAACTCTGCCCGATGTTACATAGTGGACTGGATGGGAGGGGAGTTTGGGAGAGAACGGATGCACGTTTATGTGTGGCTGAATCCCTTTGCTTTTCACCCGAAACTATCACAACATTGTTAATCGGAATAAAAAGTTTTTATAAAATAGTGTATATATGTCAATCCTGGGGCTTCCCAGGTGGCACTAGTGGTAAAGAACCCACCTGCCAAATCCAGGAAACATAGTCATGGGTCCAATTCCTGGGTCAGGAAGATCCCCTGGAGGAAGGCATGGCAACCCACTCCAATATTCTTGCCTAGAGAACCCCATGGACAGAGGAGCCTGGCAGGCTACAGTCCATGGGTGTCAAAGAGCTGGACACGACTGCAGCAGCTTAGTGTGTGTGTATGCATTGTCAGTCCCAGCCCCAGTTTATCAGCCTTCCCCTCTTGGTGTCCATGTGCTTCTTCTCTAGTCTGTGTCTTTATTTCTGCTTTGCAAATGAGATCATCTCTACCATTTTTCTAGATTCCACATATATGCATTAATATATGATATTAAGTTTTCCTCTTTCTGACTTCTCTCTGTATGACGGTTTCTAGGTTCATCCACATCTCTACAAATAACCCAGTTTTGTTCCTTTCGTGGCTGAGTAATATTCCATTTTTTGATTGAGGCTTTTGGTTTTTTGATATTGAGCTGCATGTTGTATATTTTGGAGAGTAATCTTTTGTCAGTTGTTTCATTTGCAAATATTTTCTCCCAGTCTGAGGGTTGTTGTTATTCATCATCGTTTTTGGCTTGAATTATCAGTACTACTTTTATCTCGTATCACTGTTAAGTGTCTGATTTTTCTCCTTCACTCTTTTTAAGATCTTTTGCCTTTAGTGTCGATACAAGTTTTATTATTATATGTCTAATGTAAAGTTCCTACAATTTAGTACATATAAGAAAATGCTTTTGAACTGTGGTGTTGGAGAAGACTCTTGAGAGTCCCTTGGACTGCAAGGAGATCCAACCAGTCCATTCTGAAGGAGATCGACCCTGGGATTTCTTTGGAGGGAATGATGCTAAAGGTGAAACTCCAGTACTTTGGCCACCTCATGCGAAGAGTTGACTCATTGGAAAAGACTCTGATGCTGGGAGGGATTGGGGGCAGGAGGAGAAGGGGACGACCAAGGATGAGACGGCTGGATGGCATCACTGACTCGATGGTCGTGAGTCTGAGTGAACTCTGGGAGTTGGTGATGGACAGGGAGGCCTGGCGTGCTGCGATTCATGGGGTCACAAAGAGTTGGACACGACTGAGCGACTGAACTGAACTGAATTATGTCCTATATCTCTGAATTACATTAAAGAAGATTAAACATGATTATTAAAGAAAATCCCATGATAATATCAATAGTTACAGAAAAATCATTTGATAAAATCAAGCAACTATTAACAAAAGGAAATAAAATGAGTCTTATGAGTCTTAAAATCAAAAAGTCTTATGAATAGAAGTGTTCCTCCTTAACTTTGCCCCCAAAAAAATCTAACAACTACAGAAAATAGCACTATAAATAGTGAAGTTGGAGTTATTCCCTGAAAGGGGAGAATAAGGAATTCACAATATCATCACTTCTATTTAATAATTGGTGCAGTGGGAAAAAGTTATAAGGATGGAAATGAGGGAATAACATTAACAATAACATATTGTCTAATCAATTTACTGGAAACTCAAAAGAATCTAAAGATAAATTATAAAAATTAGAACTTTCCATGGTGGCTGGATATAAGATCCATATAAAAATTAATTGCATCTTCTATATAAAAAATAAACATTTAGAAGATGGAACAAAAATAAAAGTACACTATTTGTAATCACAATAATATACCTAGAAATAAATTTAACAAAATAGCTATAATTCCTTGATGCAAAAACATTAAAAGTAAATACTATGAGACATTAAACTTAAGCAAGTTGAGAGTATTCTTTGCTTATGAGTTGAAAGACTCAAAATTGTAAAGATGTCAGTTCTCCTAAGTTGACATTGTAGAATCAATGCAATTACAATAAAAATTCCAATTGAGATTTGTTGAGAAACTTGATAATCTATTTCTAAAACGTATGTAAAAGAACAAATGTGCTCAAATAGCCAAAACACTAACTAATGAAGATGAAAAGGATGAGGGGACATTCTCTGTTAGATATCAGGACTCATTTTCAACCACATAATTAAGGTATGTCGCTACCTTGAAGAGAAAGTTAATTTGGAAGAAAATACAGTCTAGACAGAATTCCGTGCATAAATAAACACTTGATAAATGCCAGAGGAAACATCCCATCACTGAAGAATCAGTAAATAATTGGTCCAGGGACAGATGGCTTTAGTTAGGGAAAAATGGACTAAAATTATTTACTTACCTCATCCCACATGATCAATTCCAGATGAATCAGATGCTTAAATATAGATATTAACCAATTAAAATTTGGAAGGACATATAGGAAAATGTCTTCTTAAAACTGAGTTAGGCAATGATTTCTTAAACACAACTCAAAAAGGGCTAACCAAAAAAGCTAACTCCAATGACATCAAGCTAATAATTTTGTTCCTCCAAGGACATCACAAAGAGAAAGAAAGACAAGCCATAATCCTGGGAGATGTGTTTGTGTTGCATGTAACCAAGATTAGTATCTGAAAAAAAAAAATGAACTAATCAAAATGTGTTTTTAAAAAGACACATTTTAAAAAAGAAAATAGTTGAAACAAACTCTAATGATCCCCCTCTCCACAGAAAGATTGTTAGAACTAAGAAACGACTGCAACAAACGCGCAGGATACAAAATCAGCATACGAAACCACTAGCCTTTACGTACGCTAGCAAGTATGCAGCCAGAAAAGGAAATGAAGAAAAGTCTGTCTATAAGAGAGTCAGAAAGAATAAAATGCTTAGAAATAAACTTAGCAAAGAAGATAAAAGACTTGTGCAGTGAAAACTACAAAATGTTGCCGCAAGAAATGAAAGCAACACAAATAACTGGGAAAATATCCATGTTCATGGATTGGAAGATTTAATATGTTATGCCAGTACTACCCAAAGTGACAGATTTAAGACAATTCCTACCAAGTCCCGTTAGCATTTTTTTTCCAGAAATACCTATTCAAGTTCTAGAAGAAAACATAAAGGAAAAGCTTCATGATATTGAATTTGGCAACGATTTTTTGACTATGACACCTAAAGCATAGGCAACAAAATTTAAAATAGTTCAACTTGGCTACATCAGAACTCCAAGCTTCTGTGCATCAAGGGGTACAATCAACAGAGTGAAAAAGCAACCTGCAGGTGAGGGGAAATATTTGCACCTCATATCACTTCATGGGAAATGGACGGGGAAACAGTGTCAGACTTTATTTTTCTGGGCTCCAAAATCACTGCAGATGGTGACTACAGCCATGAAATTAAAAGACGCTTATTCTTTGGAAGAAAAGTTATGACCAACCTAGATAGCATATTCAAAAGCAGAGATATTACTTTGCCCACTAAGGTCCGTCTAGTCAAGGCTATGATTTTTCCAGTAGACATGTATGGATGTAAGAGTTGGACTGTGAGGAAGGCTGAGCACCGAAGAATCGATGCTTTTGAACTGTGGTGTTGGAGAAGACTCTTGAGAGTCCCTTGGACTGCAAGGAGATCCAACCAGTCCATTCTGAAGGAGATCGGCCCTGGGATTTCTTTGGAAGAAATGATGCTGAAGCTGAAGCTCCAATACTTTGGCCACTTCATGTGAAGAGTTGACTCATTGGAAAAGACTCTGATGCTGGGAGGGATTGGGGGCAGGAGGAGAAGGGGACGACAGAGGATGAGATGGCTGGATGGCATCACTGACTTGATGGGCGTGAGTCTGAGTGAACTTCAGGAGTTGGTGATGGACAGGGAGGCCTGGCACGCTGCGATTCATAGGGTCGCAAAGAGTCAGACACAACTGAGCGACTGAACTGAACTGAACTGATATATATATAGTGAAAGGCTAATATCCTGAATGCATGAAGATTTCCTACAGCTCATAACAATAACAACAATAAAATAACCGGGTTAAAAAACGGACAGAGGACTTGAACAGACATTTCAAAGAAGTTACACAAATAATCAACAAGCATATAAAAAGATGCTCAATATCACTAATCTCTGGGATAATGCAAAACCACAATAAGCTATCACCTTATATCCATAAGTATGGAAATTGTTTTTTAAAGTTGGCAAGAATTTTAAAAACTTAGACTCTTGTACACTGTTGGAAGAAATGTAAAATGCTGTAATCACTATGGAAAATAGTATCATGGTTCCTCAAAAAATAAAAAATAGATTACTATATGATCCAGCAACTTTACTTCTGGATATACATCAAAAGAATCAAAAGCAAGATCTTGAGGAGATACTTGCACACTCGTTTGTCGGAGCATTTTCACAGTAGTTAAAATGTGGAAGCTGAAACTCAAGTGTCCATTGATGGGGTAAATCAAACTTGGTAGATAGACAATAGAATATTATTCAGACTCAAAAAGGAAATTCTGACACCTACTATAACATGGATGGACATTAAAGACATTATGTTAATTGAAATTAGTCACAAAAAGACAAATACTGTCTGACTCCATTTATATGAGCTATCTAGAATAGTTGAATTCTGTTAACAAAAATAGACTTGTAGCTGCCAGGGGCTGTGGAAAGGGGAAAATGGGGAATTGTTTTTTAGTGGGTATAGAGTGTCAGTTTTACAAGATGAAAAAGTTTTAGAGATGATTTGTACAATCAAGTATATAAATATACTTGATACTACTGATCTGCACACTTAAAAAGTGTTTAAGATAGTAAATATTGTGAGTATTTTACCACAATTTTAATGAGTGGTTAAAGGACTTAGAAAAAAATTTCATAGAAAAATTGTTATAGTGAAAAGTAAAAATAGGAAAAGTGATTAAATTAGTAATCAGGGTTATGCAAATTACCAGCACAATGAGAGCCCATCTCAGACCCACGAGGTTGCAAAAATTAAGACATTTGACAGCACTAAGTGGTGATAGGATTGCGGAATTTGAAAACTCTTCCTCCTAAAGTGAGTGAGCTTCTAAGCAAATACATTTTTCAGAGACTGTGTCTATATGAACAATTAGAATCACCCAAAGCAGCTCATCACCTCTCTGCTAGCAGCCCGATCTCACTCAATCCTGCAGAAGAAATACAGCCTCGGGCAGCAGAAGCAACGTGCTGAGCAGGCCAAACCCTGGAACAGAGACCCCACCTCTGGGCCGCAGGACAACCCCACAGATGAAAGCCTGCGGATGCCTCATGGTGGATGGGGCAGGTGGGTTGAGGTGGAGTGCTAGAGGGACAGAGAGAACCCTAAAGAGACTAGACAAGCCCTAGAATGCCCTGCCCAGTCACTGCTCCTGTGCAGGGCCAGTCTCAGTTGCACATGGGAAACAGAGGCTTTTCAGAAGGGCAGTTGGAAGCATACCAAACTTTGTGGTACAGAACTGCCTGGGCAAAGACTTCTTGCTGGGTTTAAAGTCAGTACTGTTCCTAGAGAGCACAGCAACATGAGCTCTTTAGGAAGCAACGTGCTTTTATCTGGTCAGGTTAAACATGCACGCTGCTTATGATGCAGGAATTCTCCTCATAGGTGTACAGACTAAACAGTTTCTTGCATATTTTCACAGATGTCTTTTATGAGGCTATTCGTTGTATCATTACTCACACTAGCTAAAAACTAGAAACAACTACATTGTCCATCCCAGTAGTATGGATAAATAAACAGTAATATTTTTACATCATGGGACATTAGCAGTTTCAAGATCGTTAGTTACATACAACAACAAGGATAGATCTTAGATGTATAATGATGAATGAAAAAAAGCAAGTTGTTCAAAGCTATGAATGATATAATTTAATTTAATTACACTAAAAGCAAAATTAAATGTCTAATACACACACCTCTGTGTGTATTGCATGTAGGTAACATATGTATGGAGGGAAGTTGAGGGAAACAGGGAGGGATTCACAGGTTGGTTTAGAGACCCTGGCATTGTTTTCATTCTCAACTTGATGGAGGTTCATGAGTATTTATTTTACTATTAAGTTTCATAGTTTGTATACGCCATCTATTCTTTTAATGCATCAAATATCACATATTTATTCACCTACTTTTTAAAAAGGAAATCAACTTAGAAAACGCTTTAACTAAGAATTTCCCACACACATTTGAGGGCAGAACATTCTTTCTAGGGGACTTCATCAGCATGAAGAACTACTGCCCTTGGAACGCTCTAAGTGCCTGATTTGAGAGTAAGCTGAGCTTTATTCATGTGGTTTCCCAAGAGAACAGGCGGAGATCATGTGTGGTTTTGTGTCTCCTCATTTCAACAGCAATACCACCCAGGAGGGGACCATGTTCAAACTTGCAGCTTTCCAAAAATGAGAGAGGAAACTATCTGAGACAATGACAGATAACCCAAACCCGATTGTCCTCGGTGCTTTATTTTACCTTCCTTGTGAGTCTAAATTGTTTGCTATTTAGAGAAACATCAGTTCACTCTGAAACAATAAGCATTTTCCATGGCCGTCTGCCTGAATCCAATCCATCATGTCCTTACCCACAGCCTATCTCTTCTTTCAAAACCTAAACTGTGAATGAGAAATTATGTGTAAATTGCCCACCACACCTTCACGATGAGCAGCCCTGGTGTTTGAAGAACCAGTGATGTCAGCCTAGTGCCGGATAAGGAGGTGTTTTGACTCTTTGATCAACATGTAACTAAAGAAACTGGTTAGGCACAATCATCCTCCTCTTCAGGAGAGCAGAAGGCCTCCAGGGAACATGGCAGTCGTGTTCTCTTGGCTGATCAATCTTAGAAATGTGGTTCTTGGCCTTGTAACCAACGCTTACTCATTCCCAGTTGAAGTCAACAAATATCTATTGAGATTTATTGAGTGTTGGTTACAATTCTTGGACTGTGTGACTAAAGAAGAAAAATAGGAATTCGAAATTATCCCCTGTCCTCAAGGAAGTTAAATGAGAGACAATGGTGAAAAGGAAAAAGATTCTCATCTCTGCTGTGAACTTGCTGGGTGGGCCCAGGCCACTCATTTTCTTTGTCTGAGCCTCTTTTTCTTTCATAAATTAAAGTGTTGGGACCGGATCATTTTGAATATTCCTTCCAAAGTTGAAAATGGATGCTTTTGTGAATCTCCTTGAATAGATTAGACAAATCAGAGAAATTTATGATTACAAGCCATAAAGGTCATGTAGTGAACCAGTTCCTTAGGTTTCCAAACCTGGAAAGATGTTTCTGACTCATTCAAGGTCACATAGCTACAGTGTAAGAAGATGGTGATCAGGGAGGGGGTGTGACTGGGTGTTCCCGAGGCACTGAAATCTTTGTTTAGGTTGTAATGTAGTCTGTGGGCTATTTCAGAAGACCAGTGGACAATGGGAAGTTGAGCTGACCCTCCTCCCTCACATTTCTGCTTTAGAAGGGTAGAAAAAGTTGACCACATAGATGGGATTTCATGATGAATTGTGGCCAAAGGGCCATGTTGCCAGAGAGAGTTTGCATTTAGTATAATGAAACATCCTACAGAGAATTAAAACAGCAAATGAAAAGGTCTCAGAGAATTGCTCTCCTCTTAACCACAGCTAGTGTGCTGGCCCCTCTTCTTGGCCTTGGCAACTCAGGAGCACTTATGTTCTATTATCATCTCACTTCCATTCTGCTAATGTTCTCTCCTGAAATTAACCTGAGTGAACAGAAATCTCCATTTCCCATTAATCCTGCCAACAATCATTTATGAGTAATGCTCATAGGACATGAGACAAAGTGGGTAACGAGAGCTCACTACGCAACACTTACAGAACAGTTCTAGAGGAAGACCTTGTGGCCTTATCCCCAAGCCTTGTGTGGGGACAACAGAAAAAAGTTATCGAAGATTGGACTTGAGGCCATGTCAGCATTGGTAAGAGTATCAGATCCCAAATGACCTTTTCAGAGGTTTACTCTCCTTAAGTATTGAGTGGTGACTCAGTTAGCTACTGCTGTGTAACAAACTTCCCCAAACTCAGTGGTTTAAAACAACAATCATTTGTTATTATAGTTTGCATATCTGTGGGTCAACTGGGTGTTCCTACTGAAGACTAGGTTTGCTTCATCACAGCTGGGCTTGCACATGTGTCTGCAGGTTGTCTGAGGGCTTTGTCTTGAGGTGGGCTTTGTTGAGGCACCTTGGGTATAGTACCTTAGGATTCTATATCCTCTTCGTGGGATCAGCAGGCTGGCCTAGGCATATGTATCCTGCAGTGATGACAGAAGCCAACGGGACCAAGCAGAAACACACTTTATCTCCTGATGCCTAAACTTGGAACTGACACACTAAATTCCTCGTTCCATGAGTGAAAGCAAGTCCTGGGTCTGAGCCCAGATTCAGGGAGTATGAACATACTTCAGCAGCAAGAATTGCACAGTCCCATGAGCAAGATGTACACAGAGAGAAAGGTGAAGAATTTGAGTCATTAATGAAATCTACCACAGGAGCCTGGAAAGGGCAATGGCTTTCATTTTCATTTATTTATATATTTATTGTTTATTGAAGCATAGTTTGCTTTCAGTATTATATTAGTTGCAACTGTATAAGATATTGATTTGATACTTTTATAGATTTTTCACCATGTAAAGTTAATATAGTATCATTTACTGTATTCCATACTCTGTATATTATAGATCAGTGACTTATTTATTATCTAATTTATAGTCTGTACCTCTTAATCCCTTTGTTTATTTAGCCCATCTTCCACCCCCATCCCTTCTGTCAACCGCCAGTTTGTCCTCTGTGTCTGTCTCTATTTCATTATATTTGTTCTTTTGTTTTGTTCTCTGATTTTACATATGCATGAAAACGTACAGTATTTGTCTTTCTCTGTCTGACTTAGACTTAATTCACTTAGCATTATACCTTCCAGTTTCAACTATGTTCTCACAAATAGCAAGATTTCACTCTTTTTAATGGCTGAGTAATATTCTATTGTATGTGTGTGTGTGTATGTGTGTGTGCCTGTGTGTGTGTAATTATATAGATAACACATCTTCTTTATCCAGCTCATCTGTTGGGTCCTAATTATCCATTTATAGGTTGGGTCTGTATTCTCTGTTGAGTCCTTCCTATCCATTCACAGGCTGGGTCCGTATCTTGACTATTGTAAATAATGATGCAATGAAAATTGGGGTGCTATATCTTTCCAAATTAGTGTTTTGATTTTCTTTGGTTAAATAGCCAAAACAATCTTAAGAAAGAAGAACAAGGCTGGAAATATCATGATCTCAGACTTCAAACTATTCTACAAAGCTCTAGTGATCAAAACACCATGTTATTAGCACACACCTAAAAACAGACATATAGATCAATGGAAGACAATAGAATTCCCCAAAATAAACCCTTCCCATATGGTCAATTAATCTGCAGCAGAGGCAAGGATATACAACAGAGGAAAGGTAGCTTCTTTATAAGCACAGATACTTGGAGGTGGATTCTTTACCAGCTGAGCCACAAGGGAAGACCAAGAATACTGGAGTGGGTAGCCTGTCCCTTTCTCAGCAGATCTTCCTGACCCAGTGATTGAACCAGGGTCTTCTGCATTGCAGGCAGATTCTTTACCAACTGAGCGATCAGAGAAGCCCTTTATAAGCAGAGTACTTTTTAAAACATGATTGAAAAACTGATAGATCATTTTGAAGGTAAAATGAAAAAGAATTCCTCCTCTCCAAGACAAATCTGTGGCATGTAAAATGTACTTGTGTCTCTTGGGTTTATTAATCCTTTGAGTCTATCCATGGAGTTCAAATTAAAATTCCTGGCCCAGGAGGTCAACATGGCTGACTAAGGGGTGGCACTGTATTTCTATTATGGAGAGAAAGACACTGCCGCCCAAGTGAGTCCAGGTGGTTCTCCAAGTTTGAGATATGCTAATCTATTAAGAACAGGGATTTTTTTTTCAAAGGGTTAAAAGTTTTGAGATCAATAAGCGTAAGATTCAATGTGGATGTGAGAGTTGGACTGTGAAGAAGGCTGAACACCGAAGAATTGATGCTTTTGAACTGTGGTATTGGAGAAGACTCTTGAGAGTCCCTTGGACTGCAAGGAGATCCAACCAGTCCATTCTGAAGGAGATCGGCCCTGGGATTTCTTTGGAAGGAATGATGCTAAAGCTGAAACTCCAGTACTTTGGCCACCTCATGTGAATCGTTGACTCATTGAAAAGACTCTGATGCTGGGAGGGATTGGGGGCAGGAGGAGAAGGGGACGACAGAGGATGAGATGGCTGGATGGCATCACTGACTCGATGGGCATGAGTCTAAGTGAACTCTGGGAGTTGGTGATGGACAGGGAGGCCTGGCGTGCTGCGATTCATGGGGTCGCAAAGAGTCGGACACGACTGAGCGACTGAACTGAACTGAACTGAAGATTCAATGCCAAAGTATGTACAGAAGAAAGAGCTCTGTGTGGGTGGCTATTCTAGAATGTAGCATATTGACACTCTGTCTTGGCAGTGTTTTCATTAAATACAGTACTTTATGAATTCTAACTTTATTGCTTCATTAGCATAGTGACAGGAAGTTATATTTCAAAATAAGATTATTTGTCTCTCCTTAATAGCCTACTACTTCTGGAGAGGATGTAAGCAACGAAAGGCAGTTAGGCCTGCAGAGCAGATGCCAGGCCTGGTTCTTGAGAAACAGGGCTCTTTTCAGCACTCATCACGTTTGCAATTCTTATTTAGTGTCTGCACCCTTCCCTGAATGGTGAACTCCATAGAGGGTTGAACCTGCACCTGCTTCTTATTTCCTGCAGTATTTCTAGCATCTACACAGTGTCTAGCACACAGTGAGAACTCAGTGGATTTGTCGAGTGATCAAAAAGAGTATTTCCAAAGCCCTGGGAACAGTTCCTTCCACACAGTGGGCACCTTGTTGCATATTAGCCATTTAAGACACAAACGAACCTATATTTATAACTAAGATCACTGTCCTTGGGTCTGGCTGTAACTTCAGGATTCCTTGGGGAAAAATGGTAGCTTGAAAATGTGGCATTATAATAGTATAATTTGGAGTCAAAAATTTTATAATGAAGCTAAACTCAACCAATGATTAAAATGCAAAATTTGAAGGCTGTTTTCCCACAGTGGCTTTGTATGATGAAAATATTTTTAAGGAACTTTTTTCTTTTGATTCTATTTAATCAGCAAATTTTAACATGTTCTGTTTTACGTAAAAAGTTGAACATATTATTAACAATAGGAATATTAATTGATAGTCACTGTGAACTATAATACTGTCTAGCCTTTGGGATGAACAATTAATTATTATCACTTTTTTGTTTTTATTTTAATTAAGCACTTATGCAGCACTTTACATATTTGATGTATTTTATAACCATTAATTACAGAATTAATGCACAAACATAAATTATACATGTTGAGAAAAAAAGAATCATCTTTAATTTACGAATAAAGGAACTGTTAAGTTTGCACAGTATTTCTCTTTGGGGAGAAAAGTCTCCCATACATAATTAGGAGGTTCAAAAAGCATTTTCCTATGAAGAATGACTGGACTAGTAAATGTTAACTAATAGTTTTTAAGAAGGACTTGTGGCAGATACTGAAATATAAGTGGTTTAACTTTTTAAAAATATCTGCTCTTTTCAGAAATGCATGTTTTAAAGAGCTTAGTGTTTTCTAAGTGTGCCCAGTTACCCTTGTTCAGCTGAGTGATTAAAGGAGGAGTATTTCTTCATTTTTCCTCCTCAGGAGAGGACTTAGGGAAGACAATTCCAGATATTAAATGGAGGGTAAGGTGCATCGTGCCCTTAGAAACAGGGGAGAAGCGTGGGTTTTGGATGCAGACTCACTTTGTGAGGATTTTGAGTATGAAACACAGAGAAGCAGGGGCTGAGGGCTGCTGAGCTGAGGAGTATCTATCCTGAGCCTGACAGCCTACTCAGTGGACCCAGGAAGGAAAGGGAAGCTTCTCAGAAGGAACTGTGCTGAGAGGGGATTGGCCTTGGCTGGTAGAAAACAGACTTTGGAACTACCCTTCCTGAGATAATAAAAAAAATACTGTAAGAGGTAAGGTGGGGTCTCTGGAACAAGACTGTTAAGATCTGGTTATCCAAATGACTTTGAGCAAGTTCTTCCACCTCTCAGAACCTCGTTTTCCTCATCTGTGAATTGGGAACAGTATCTCATAGGTTTGGTGTGAAGATGAAATTAGTTAAGTCATGTGACGTGCTTTGAACAGTAGCTGATGTATAGTAAATTCTCAGTATTAGTCATTTTTGCTTGTTATTCCTTGTTGTTAAACTAGGCAACTGTTTGAAAATGATGTACCAGAGTCCCTGTCATAGAAAGCTTCTTTGAGAAAGCTTTCCTTCGAAGGAACAGGGGAGCATTTTGATTAAAGAAGAACAAACTTAGCAGGTTCAGATATCTGCAGGAAATAGAGTTGTATAATCCCAGGCAGGAGATCTGGAAGATATGTATTTACAGAACATACAGTTCAGTACTTAGACAACTCAATATGTTTATTCAATGGAGGAATGGATGAATGGAGTGAATTTGCATGAGAAACAACTGAAAATCACCACTTAAAGAGAATGAGCCCCTTTCACTGGAGGTGGGCAAAAATAGCATAGGTGAGAACAGTGACTAACAGTCTGACTTTGGAGTCAGACGCAGTTTAAAATTTGGCTGATGCCGTTTAACATCCATGTGGCCCTGGGGATTTTACCTAACTCTTCTCAGATCTTGCTCCTTTATCTGTAAAATGTATATATTGGCTGTACCCATCTCGTAGGGTTGTTGGGAAGTTTAAATGAGATAATGTGCGCATCATAGGAATTCCATGTCATAATCATAACAGCAATGGGAGGAGTTATTATGGTGGTCAGGCTGGGAAATACAGGTCAAAGATATTGCAGATGGACTTGGGGGATCAGCCCAAAGATGAGAATGACTTCTTGGTTTACTTTCAATTATAGATCCCCTGCTTCTATTTTCGTAACTCATACTCTTCTACTGAAACTTTCGAGAGTAGAAAATGTGAGTCTGTATGTTAAAGAGAGAGGGAGAAATGTGTCTGGTAATAAAGAGTGCAGCTTGTGGTCAGGGAAAAGAATAACAGTAATAGGTACATCTGAGGAGGAATTACCTATGTGACCATTGTTTTATTGGTGCTGCGCTCTATGTACTAAGGTAATCAACCATAGAACTAGCCACAGGAGATCAGATGTCAAAAGAAAAGTGCTAAGAATGACTTCCCAACAACTATGAGCTGACAAGCTCTGGGTCCCTCTGATGAGGACCATTCTCCATGGTCCTCCATTTTCAGCACAGGGTCAACTAGAAACACCTTCATTCTCTTATTGATTTGATACCTCAGTTCTCTTTGACACTAGACTCCAAGCTGAAACTTCTACTGCTGGAAGGAATCCCTTCGTAAGACTGATACAACCTGTTATAGGTGGTCCTAGACCGCAGAACCCAGGTCCAGGATCTGAGGACCTAGCAAAGCTGGGTAAGGAAGAAATTTCTCTTAGCCATATCAAGGCCACCACATTGCATAATTCAGGAAGGCTCATTAATGTTGTGATTCTGTACTGCAGCCTCCTGGACCAACATGGCAGTCTCCAAAATTACCCTGTCACCAGAGATGGTCAAGGGGAGGCTAGGAGACCAGAGAGCTCTGATGGATAGACTGTTGGCTCCCATCAAACCAGAACCTTTGGCTGTTAAACCATATTAAGACATAACTCTTTTCCTCCTTTGGAGAACTTATATCCTCTCTAAGGAAAGGAATCAATTAAGATACAGTCCATTATTATCTGTGATCGAATACAAGCACAGTTACACAGGTAGTATACTGTGTATTGTCTCATTTGAAATAAAATGTTATTTTCATAATCTGGCCAAGGCAGGAAATAGAGACTTTACCAATGATACTGCAGGGTTTTTTGTTTGTTTGTTTGTTTTAGGGAAAGATGCTTATTAACAAAGTCATATCCTCACAGAGAAAGAGATTTGTGTTTTAAAAATACAGATTTATAAGACTTGAGCAAGTGTAGTCTGGCAAAACCTCTGGATCAGCATGTAAGATATTGAGTGAAAAAATAAGAAAAAAAAAAGATAAAATGAATTTGCTCATTTTGGCATCCGTTAACCTGAAGAGCCAGATTTGGGAATGGAGCTCCAACATAAAAACAAGAAGGTAGTACTTCCAATATGTGGAATTTATTTGGGGAGGCCTTTTGAGGAATTCAGTAAACTATGGCCTATTATTCTCAGAGAAGAAGGCGTATATATGTGTGTGTGTTTCTGTGCCTGCATATCTCACCCACACATATGCATGTAAACTCTCTTACATATAGAATCCCCTTTGTGGACTTTGAAATTCCTGGATTCCACATAAGGAACTCATGCGTAGAGTGACCATCATTCCTTGGCAGCTATGCTCCTGCTCTTTCTAGGGTGACGATTTTACTTCTGCATTTTGTCTGGAATCTCCCCAAGAGTAAGAACTTCATTTTCCTTTCTAGTACCTTGGTACCTAGCGAAATGCCTAATATAAGGGTAAGTGTTTAATAACTTCAAGTCAAATGAGTAAATGTGGAAAAAGACTGATTCCAAAGTTAGACCCAGAACTAGCATTTTCTCCAGCTACCCCAAGCCTAAAGAAACAAAATTGTGGTTTTGGTATGCTTTTCTCCTCTCATAGAAGGTAATCACTGGAAAAACAAGACCTTTCAACAGTTCTGCTTGAAGGACCACAGAGATTTCTTCTCTCTGAAAAGAATCTAAAACCTGATCCCCAAAAAGAGTTTTCAAAGCAGGAGAAACAGCCCCAAGCGTGCAAACAAACATCACAAAATGTCAAAATAAAACGCCATTAAACAGTGACTGTGCTGGGAATGCCAGGGAGCTTAAGAAAGTTGTCTTGGGTGGGTGAGGATGGGAGTGGTTCTAAGGGAGGTCTTCCACCCAGTGCCCTGCAGGGCCCTGGTCACACAGGCTGGCTTTTGGAAATGTTTGTTCCAATGTTTGCCTCCTTGTTCGTGGCCAACTATGCCCTCAGCCAAAACCAACTGGGACACAAGGAATGTGTTCTGGGGGAGTGTGAATGTTACAACTGGCCCCTTTATGAGCCTTCCTGGAAGCCCAGTGGTGCTGCAGCCCCACTGCTGGGACAGTCCTTTGACATGAACCTGGAGGCCCTTCCAGGCCATGCCTCAGCCCCTGGAAAGTGCAAAATGCCACCGAAACCATTGGGAGCAGTTCAGAGAAGACAGAGTGAGAATGTGCAGTGGGTCAGGCCCCTTCTGTGGAAGGACCAGCACAGGGTCACTGATTTGGCATGAAATAAGAGAAAAGATGCCTACTGGCAGGTTTCAGTGAACAACAATGGGCCTTTTGTGGGGAAAGAGACACAAGGAGGGAATTCAACATCCCAGCTGCCCAGAGCTGCCCTCTTGGGTCCTGGCTGGGTAAGACTTCAATCGCCTAGGGCCAAGATGCTGACTTATGCATTGGTATTTCTCCCAAGACTGGGCTCCGGATCAACACTTGCAAGGCATATTTGTGATTATTTGAGTTCTCAGAATCTGAAAGACCAAAGTTCTGTGGTCCATATTAAGCCTTGGGGAAATAATCCACTAAGTTATATGGTTTATTCCTCATTTATGAATTCAGTCAACATTAATTTAACATCAGCTTTGAACAGAAATGAGCAAAACTCAGTGCTTTTCCTCTAGCCATGTACAGTATGGATAGGTGAGATGGATATGGACCCAAGCAATTGCAGTGGCAGAACATGGTGATGTACAAAGCCACATGGGACACAAAGCAAAGGGTGCGAATTTCAATGATAAAAATCAAGAAAGCTTTAGGGAGAAGGTGTTTGAACTGAAATGCAAATCGGATGATATGAGAGGAAAATAGCACATTCGCCACCCAACCTTCAAAAGTTCTAAGAGTAAACTTAATATATACACGATTCTGTAGTTATAGAACTGAGATTTCCCTGGAAGAAACCACGGAAGACCTTGGTCTTGGATAATCATTTAATGCAATGATGACATACTGTTGGTCTGATACATCTCAAAAATGTTGCATTAGCCCATCATGAGGAGCCAGCTGAGGTCTGACAAATATGACATCATCCCTGAGAAGAGAAGACACGAAGGCAAGAGTTAAAAAGTGGCCACACTGACTTTCAGACAGAAAGCGTCCAGAGTGGTAGGCCAAGTGAACATCTTCAGGATCCTCAAGACAAGTATTTTACAGTGGGATGGTCAGACTCACCCAAGTACAAATCCCGATCCTGCCACTGCTATGTGCGTGATCCAGGGCAGGCCACAGGTTAGACTCTCTGAACCTGAATTTCCCCAACTGGACAATGAGTACAGTTTTACTCACCACACAGGGTTCTGATAAAGAGTGATGCTTCAACAAAAGCAGTGATGCTTGAAAAGCACCTATCAGGCCCTCAGTGGGGGTTAATACCCCTCCCAACATGTCATAGAGTTGTGCCTTGATAGGCCTGATTCAAGGTACCCATTCATGATCCCCGAATTATAGTGATAATTCTCTTACTTCTTACTCCAGTTTCCACTGGTATGAAGTAAAAACCAAACTTCTTGGGCCTGCGTACATTTCATTGTACCTGGACTTACAGCTAATTGAGCTAAAGATGACCACAAGGAGGCTACAGTCAGTGACACCATTAGGCGCCCGCTCCCCTTATGCTGTCCCCTGTCCATTTCCCACCAGTCTCTTCCCTAGATATTTTCTCAAGCAAGGGCTTTAAATGTGTCAATATGATACACTTTTACCACCTTTGATAGCCAGAAGTTTAAAGCAAAGATATCCAGGGGCTTTTGATTTTCATAGGCTTAAAGCAAGCAGTGGAAAGGACCAGAATTTTGTATGGTATTAGAGGAGTCTGTTCTCAGAGTGTCGATCCCTCATTGACTGCTGCATCCGTCCACATCACCCTATCAATAAATTTTTTAGTGCAGACACTGCTGCCAAGGATAAGGGACCTGCTGGAGATGACTAGACAAGTGGCAGCCTTGATTCTTACAGGGTGGACCCTGGACCCCTTTTGTCGAACATGACGAAACCCTTGTGCTGCCTGATTTATGTACCAGCAAAGTCATGGGACTCAGCGCAGACCTAATGGCTGGGTGGTGAATTGCATGCTTGACCTGTCCTGCAATTGAGTCTCATGCCCACTATAGTTTGGTATTTACCATCCAGATGAGGATGCCATGGCTTTCCACAAATTCATGGAAAGATGCTATGGCTGGAATTGAGGAAGCCTGGAGGAGCTGGTGAAGCTCTGTTTGGTACAGTGGGTTAGAAAAACAAGACAAGTGGTCAGAGTCATGATGAGGAGACATAGGAGAGGAAAGGAAGGGTCAGAGCAAGCAATAGTTAAATAGGGAGGGGGCCAAGAGTAAGAAAAGCATACTGCCATTTCCAGAGAGTTGTGGATTCTGTGAGGATTCTCCAGGGTGCTTGCCTGGGCTCTTTGAGGAGAAGAAAGCAAGATATCAGCTGTCTCATCAGAGAGGAAGAAGAACATCTTTGGCTTTTGTTTACAAAATCCTCCAAACAGTCCTGAAGCCCAGTGTCCAGCTCTCGTCTGTCATTTAGCTCCAATCATGGGACATTAAACACCAGCCATGGGCCACGTCGGTGCAAGAAGCAGAGCCGTACATCAGACAGTGTCCTGCACATTTTGGATATTAATCTTGACAGAAAAATCTTTAGCGTTGTATGGATTAGTCAATGTAAATTCATTAACTACTTGTCATGACTGTAATATAATCTGACCTGACCGTAAAGGCTCGACAGCACGGTGTTAATCAAATCTATGCAGAAAACAACGCATTTCTGTTTAGACTCAACCCCTGCTCCTCTTGCCAGATCACAGGCTGGTGTTTTAAGGGGAAGAAAGGGATGATCCTTCACACTTCCCTGGGGGTGGGGGGCCTTCCTACCTGCCCGTGAGCATCACAAGCCATGACAGTTTGAAGGCACCTCCCGTTTCCAGCAAACCTCACATCCTCCATGTAATGGAAGGCCGTCAATCTCCAGTCCCCGTCAGTGAGAAATTCACAGATAGTAAAGCAGAATGTATTCTGCAGGGTTGAACATTTTCTCCCAGGATGAGTCATTACCAGGGTTTAATCATGCTCATTAGCCAGCCATTACGGTCCTGTCCAGCTTTTCCCTGCCAGCAGTGAGAGCAGCGAGTGATTGTGGTTGGGGGCTGCACCCTACCTGGTGAAATACTCACCATCTGTTCCCAGTTGTAACTCCCTGTATGAAGCATCTTGGTTTACAGCTACAGCAGTCTTACATCTCCTTATTTCTCCGGACTGAGCCAGGCCTGAGCCTGCCAGAACTTGAACCAGTAAGAATCGGACATTCACTGAAATCAAGGGCAGGCCAACACCAACTTATCAATCTGGTGGTTTCCTTTTCAGCAGAAACAGGCATTTTAACTTCTATAACTTGATACATTAAAGATCCAGTAGGAATGTGGCTTTGAAACAAATGAGCACAACTGGATTGAACAATGCGCCCGTTTCTTTTCTGTTCTGGAAGCAACTGCCACTGGATAAATGAACACATGCCTTATAAATGCAGAGAGAGTGAATTTTTAAGATTTCTAATGTCTTACTATTTGTACACAATTCTCTGTTGCTCCCCAGTTGTACTTTGTCTCTGGACTGTTCTATGTTATACAAATCTATGTTCTACTTGGGTAGAAAAGTTTTGCTGAATGATAGAATATATTACATCTGTATTTTCTTAGCTATAAATTATGAATACAAGGTGATTTCATCTATTTCTAGCATGAGTGTTTTTCTTTTTGTGCTTAGGTCTAATGCCCCCAAAATATTCTGCCTGAATGTTACCTTACCTATTACCTTACCTTAGCCTTTTCAGTTATTACCTGCTAATTTAGAATTGTGTCTGTACCATAGACTAGCAAAATTAGTTAATTAAGGTTTTTGCTTTCCTTCCTTGTTGCAGCAGCTGTAAAATCTCTTCTTCCCACTTTTGCCTCTTCCTTAGATTCTAGTCCACGTTAATTTCAGTGGTGAGTTTTCCTGCCTTTCCTCCTTGCTCCTCATTTAAGCTCCTATAGTGCTCAGTGCAGTAAAATGGGGCAAGTGGGTAAGCCCTTGACCTCTGACTTGACGGCCTCCCCTTCCAGTGTTAGAAGTCCAGGCAGGTGGTGAAATAGAGTATCCCAAACAGGGGTGCTGCAAGGAAGAATTTATATATTCCTGCAAGTGACCAGGTAGAGTCTGCTAATGGGAAGGAAGGGAGAAGTCAAAGAATGAATCTAGAAGTCAGCCCCCCTGGGTGGAGAGCAGCCACAAGAACCTGAGCTCCACCTACAGGGATAGCATACCTCAGCAAAGCTGGAACATAGCTGCAGTTCCAAAAGAATGTGGTAAAGCACA
The DNA here is from genome assembly GCA_006410615.1 of Neotragus moschatus. Lineage (NCBI taxonomy): Eukaryota > Metazoa > Chordata > Mammalia > Artiodactyla > Bovidae > Neotragus > Neotragus moschatus. The sequence continues at coordinate 977,346 of SJYA01003115.1, read as the reverse complement.
ATCTGGTTGTTAGAACTGGGCATTTGATCTCTGAAATGAGGTAACCGGAAGCAAACTCCACACCCAGAGCCAGTGTTTTCTCTGAACATCGAGTTTGAGCTCTTAGTTACCTCCTGACCTAGGACAGAATTCAAGAACTCAAGGAGGTGGTGGACAAATGGCCCCAGCAGGCAACAGAACCTAGCTGTGAAGACTCCAAAATTCGTTTTCTTTCTTTGAGGACAAGCTGCATTCCAAGAGATAAATGTTGCAGAAGGAGCCATACTGAAACTCCATCCATATGGAGTTGTTTCCATATCTACTTTTTTTCTAGTGCCTATGGATTGTTAGATACTGTGATTGACACCAAGTTTTTTATTTTAAGGACAGTGCTATAATTAATTTTCTAGAGAAAACTTTAAGTTCTTCATTAAGAAGAAAGACAGAATTTTTTAAGCACGAGAAGGGAAAGTCGAAGCCCTCATCCCTACACCTTGTACTCTACAGCAGACTCAGCATCCCAGTAGGACTAGGGGATGCAAGAAGTTGGGATGGTGACTGAGACATGATGGACAAGGTGCATAATGAGGCAGGTATGCTGGCAGCTACAGGCTGTGCCTTTGCACCTATGGTGTGGGTAGCTCTGAAATCAGACAGCAGTGGAGTCCTATCACTGCACTCACTAAATGCTTAACAAACTAACAGATGTAATAATGCATTCAGAACAAGACCAGATCATTTTTCACACCTGCAATTGTTGTTGGTTGGCACGTTTATGATTATTATTGTGACTCTTGTGTTATTCTTCATGGTTCCTTGGTTTGGCAGGAAGGTATTGTGGATGTGGCGCCAGGGAGGGAGAGAAGCCTTTTTGGTAGTAGATCTGCTGGAATTAGCAGGACTTTCAGCAGAATCTTGAATTATTTTGGGAGCTGTTGAGGGAATTGGGAAATGATCCTGTTTAGGTATTGAATTCTGCAAGTGATATTTTTTTTTAATTAACTGAAGTTTCTTTCATATTAGTACTAGAGGCACGGTGTTATGGAATGTTGAAATTCTTCCTTCTGCTCGTAAGAAAACCGAGGCACAGAGGCAAAGCATCTCCTTGGTGGTTTGTTATGTTTTCCAACACTTTCTTAAAAACTTCTGGCTTCTCACTCTGTGCGTCCGTTCTCCTCTCGAGCTCTCTGATCTTGTTGATCATGACTCTGAACTCCCTCTCAGGGAGACTGCCTCTCTCCACCTCACTTTGTTCTGGGATTTCATCTTGTTCCTTTTGTTCCTTCTTCGGCCACCTCTACTTGTCTGAGTTGCTATTTGTATTTTTATGTATGTGGGAGGTTAGCTATGTTTCTTGACCTTGGAGAAGTGACCTCTGTAGGAGGCATCTTATGCATCATAACTCTGCACTCCCCTCTCATGACCCACGCTGTCTGCTCTAGGGCAGGGGTCCTCAACCTCTGGGCAGTGGACCGCTACCTCCTGTCAGATCAGCGGTAGCATTAGATTGGAATTAAAGTGCACAGTAAATGCCAGATCCCGGGCTTAGTACCAGACTACTGGCAGGCAGAGCTGGTTCCTGGAGTCTGGCTGCAGGGCCCAGGGATCCCAAAATCATGTCAGATTTTGGTGGGAGTGCCAGTTCTTGACACAGTTGCATACAGGATTCATGGCGTCTTGAAAGTCGTGTTGGCCTGTTAATGGGTAGGGCCAGGGCCCGGGCGGTTCCCAGGATAGGTCTAGCCCACAGTGCCAGTCTTACTTTTCTTGCTTCCTGCCTGCCTCCTCCTGGTGGTTGAGGCTGGCCTAGAGACTTCTGTAGGCTTCCTGACAGGCGGGGCCAATGTCTGTCCATTGGTGGGTGGAGCTTGGTTTTGGCTCACTGGTGGGCTGGACCCATGTATACGCGCACACCTAGGGGCAGGTGTGGGCTCTTTAGTGTTTAGCCTGTTGGCTGATGGGTGGGGCTGAGTCCTCACTCACTCAGTTGCTCAGACTGCAGTGACCCAGCACTGGCACCTGGAGGCTGTTTGGTGGTGCCAGGCCTTGGCGCTAAGGAGCCAAAATGTTAGTTTCCAGTAGCAGCAGTGTTCACACAGCAAATGGCCCCCAACATGCCTGACACCAGTGTGCACATCCACAGTCACTCTGCCTCTCCTGGAGACTCTCCGCAACCAGCAGGTAGGTCTGGCCCAGGTTCCTATGAGATTACTGCTCTTGCCCTTGTCCCCGTGCCTTTGAGAGATTGCATGTGTGTTATTTAAGAATGAAGACTATTTCCTCTAGTCTTATGAGCTCCCAAAATTAAGGCCCATTGGCTTTCAAAGCCAGAGGCTCTGGGGGCTCATGGAAAGTGCCTTCTTGTCCTTGCTGTTCCCAAAACTAGAGCCCAGGTCTTCTGGCTCCTGCTCTGAGCACTTCTCTCAATTGTTTTCTAAGCTGTGGGCGGGCTCTGGGTGCCAGCTTTTCTGCAGAGCCCAGCACAGCCCTGGACAAACGGAAATGCTATGTTGGACCTTGCCACTTGATCAGGTGTTTGATGAGGGCCTCTCCAAAGATGGCTTCTCATTTTCCTTCCACGCCCCAACTGCTTAAGATACCTGATCGTCTCAGCGTGGCTTCCCTACAGCTCAGTCCTCGAGTCTGGAAGACCTGTTCTCTCTTTCTGGGACTGCCTTCCTACGAGCTTATCATTCACCTTCATTTTGTTTCTGGTGCCTGAGCAGTATCTGGTGGCGGCGAAGGGCCTGGACTTTAGAATCAAGCCAGCCTACGTTCAGCGCTCACAGTTTAGCTCTGAGACCTCCGGCAGGTTATCTGACTGCGCTCAGTCTTGATCCTTTCATCTGTAAAATGTGGGTAGCAATGTCTATGTGTTTGTGGCATGGGGAGGGGTAGTGAGAATGGCAGAAGATGGTGTTTTCAATTGAATTAAGTTAGATGAAGTATGAAGAATGTCAGGCTCATGTGAAGTGCTCCGAATCTGACAGCTGTTAATTATAATATGCACCCATATCATAGGAGTGGTGGGGGCAGTAGGTGACAGAATTCAGTACCCCAAAGCTATATATTTAAAGATGCCTCTTTCTTTGTTTAAATCCTGTTTCCTGATATCTAGTATTTCGTGTTGCCAATCAGTTTTTCTCATATCATCTTGAGCTCAGAGTTGGGAATTCGGTACCATCCGTCATTTTTCCACATTGACCAAGCACCTGCTCTATTAATCAAAGTGATGGACAATGGACCCCCTGCCTCAGCCTGCTTTCTTTGCAAAGCTGTGCTTGCTGGATGAAGGGCAGTGCACAGATTCTGTGATCTGAGGGTTCTAGGAGTGAGATATGACATTTGTCAGATGTATGGGAGGGAGTTTGTCTGAAGGTCTCCCCTGAAGGCACCACAACAGGCTCCCTTGTCTCCCTCTGGAGGGAATCGCAGTCCAAACATCAATGTACTTATGCCTCCGTAGATATGGAGTTCCCATGCTTATAGCAAGAGTGGGGCAGTGGGGGCTTTTCAGTGGCAAAAAAGAGGAAAGCTCTCCTTTTGCTGACCCTGCATTTCCATGACAACACCCCATCCTTCCATGGGTCATCAATGGACAAACCACTTGAGAGTCATTCCTGTTCTCTAGTCAGACCTTGGGGCCAGGACCTCCCCTGGCTGCAGACAGGTGTCATGACAGCCCTAATCGGAATAGCAAAGAAATATCACTTAGAGGACATCACTAAGCACAGGAAATAAGCTATTCTAATAAATAGTGACCTTTGCCTTTCTGTGTAATTTTGTATTTCCACTTGAATAATGTGAGCTCCATGAGAACAAGGGTCCCCCCTGCCTTGCACTGATTTTACATCCACAGTACCAGGTATAGTAGCCATTCAGTAAATATTTGTTGAGCAAATGATTTTCAGGCTTCCCGAGGTGGCCTTCCAACACTAAAGTTTATCATATGCTCAGTACTGCTTTGTACACCTTACACAAAGTGACATCTTCATGCCTCAGTTCCCTCATCAGTAAAATGGGTATAATATTAGGAATGAGAGTTAGTGTCACATGTTATAAATTAAGTAACTTGTCCTGGGTCACATGGTTAACAAATGATGAATCCAGGCAATCCAGATCTTGAGTCTAGGGGCTGAGCTGACAAGGTCATAGAGTTACCTTCTTGGAGAAGTCTGGCTGGGCCTGCTACCCTCATAGGTGCTTGTTTCCTTGCCCTTACACAATGGGCTCTGATAAAATAACATTTAAATGGCTTGGTAGAGTGGGAATGGGTACCAGATTACAAACTTGAGGGAGGAAGTTAATGCCAGCCTTGCCACGTGGCAGTTCTGTGGAGGGAAACTCCGATGTTAACTAGTCCAGGGCTTGTCCCTCTTCTCCAAAGCACACTTCTCTCATCCATCACAGACGCAAGTTCTGAGCTAGACTAAGCTCCGCCAGGACAAGGGCTAAGTCTGTCTCATCCATCCTATAGCTTCCTTTCCCAGAAGAGTACCTGACCGTACCTGTGGCTATAAACAAGTTTGTGGAATGAATGGATGATGAGATTATTATGTGATGGGTGGGGATTTTTTTTTTAAACAAAGAGTACTGAGTGTAACTGTCCAGGGTTCAGGGAGAAGGAAAAAAAAAAAAGCCAGTAGACATAGTTTTCTTTTTTTGGGGATTCAAGTTTTGAATCAGGTCCCAGAACTCAGATTCCAGAAGAGATGACAAAAATAATTATCTTTAAAACTCACATTGTATAGTGTGACTTTTCCCTGGAAATATTCAGTACACAATTTTGGCGATGCCAGTTGGGAGGGAGGATTTTTTTTCCCTAATAAAACAGTACAGACCACTTCAATTATCCTGGGAAAAGAGACGTTTGTTCTTCCCTCTGCCTGTCTGTGACTGGCCTCTGCCTTCCTCCTGAGGAGCTATGGGAAAGAACGGGGTGTGTCTGCTTCTTGCCATTCCTCTCATAAAGTTTGTCATTTACTGAGAACTAAAGTGCTGTCCTCTTCCCTGCATGATCCGCGCCCAGCCAGCCTCTGCAAGCTGGACCTCTGAGCCACCGGTGAGGAATGGAGCCCCATTGCCTCCCCTCTGCCTGGAGCCTCCTCCGTGTTTGTGTCAGCGCAGGCCAACACGCTTAGCCAAAAGGGAAAGATCTCTGTTGCATGGCCCCTTAACCCGGCCCTCCTGGTTGTTTTCTGGCTCTCTGCAGATGGCAACAGCTGAGATCAAAGTTGGCCTTTCTCTTCTTTGGGGACCCTAGGGAGATACTGAACACACCACAGCTAGCTGTCTCGGATGAGGGGGACGAGGGGGCCATCCCAGCATAGAGATACTGTTCAGTCTTGCTGAAGCGAAGGCGGCATCCATGATGTGCTCACAGCACGTAAGTGCCGGAGGGACAGGGATCCTTATCTGTTGAGTTTACTGATGTATCCTAAGTCCCTACAAGTGTGCTCGGTGCTCAACAAATACGTTTAGAAAGGATGAATAACTCTGGATAGTTTTTCGAAAAACATATCATCCTTCCTCTCCTGGACTATCTTCCCTGCCTTGACTATCCCTGTCTCCCCTACCCTTCCTAAGGCAAAGTGCCGTTTCTATTTCAAAGTAGCTCAATGTAACCTCCCCTGTCCCTGGTACAAGTATTACTGCCTCCTCCTAGAGATCAAGTGTATCATTTCACTTTTCTTAGGGAAATGGGCACATGAAGTTGCCATTATGTTATTGCATGTTTTTGTCTTCCTCTAGTAAAAAGGTTTCTCCAGTTTGACACCCCATTTGTTCATTTCTATGTTTCTGCTGCTGCTGCTGCTGCTGCTGCTAAGTCACTTCAGTTGTCCCAGACTCTGTGCGACCCCATAGACAGCAGCCCACCAGGCTCCCCCATCTCTGGGATTCTCCAGGCAAGAGCACTGAAGTGGGTTGCCATTTCCTTCTCCAACGCATGAAAGTGAAAAGTGAAAGTTCTAGCATCTACTAAAGTTATAACCACTCTGGCACAGTGACTAAAATGCTGCCTCTGGAGCCAGGAGAGCTTGGTTGGAATTCCAGTTCTGCTGTTTGCTAACCATACAGACTTGGCCAATTTCTAACATCATGCTTTTGTTTTCTTTTTTTTGTAAAGTGATAATATTAACAGTATTTACTTCATAGAAGTTGTGAGGCTTTTAATGAATTAATACATGTAAAGCACTTAGGTGGGCTTCATAGATGGCACTAGTGGTCAAGAACCTGCCTGCCAATGCACAAGACATAAACACGGGTTCAATCCCTGGGTTGGGAAGGTCCCCTGGAGATGGGCATGGCAGCCCATCTTGCCTGGAGAATCCCATGAACAGAGGAGCCTGGCTGGCTATAGTCCACGGGGTTGCACAGAGTCGGGCACGACTGAAGCAACTTAATATGTATGCACAAAAGCACTTAGAATGCCTTTCACATGCTTTGTGAAAATAAAGGACTCAATAGATACTCACTTTTATTTTTTAATTAAGAGTGGTACTTATAGTAGAATCTATTTTTAATTTCTTTTAAAAAATGTACTTGTTTTTTGGTTGTTTCCTATTCCAGCAGTCTTTTTTACCAATAGTAACCTTTGCTTTTTGCTTTGGGAGCTCATCTCACCCTAAATTCTAAATCTCAGTGCTTCTAGTTTTCCCAGAGCTCCATCCACCCTTTCCTTCCCCAGTGCAGTGGGCTTATGAATCAGGTCTGGTCAGTAATTTCCCTGGTTCCATGACTGGGTCAGAGATGGATACCTGACCTTACTATAGACAGAAAAGTAGTTTGAAGCTTTTGTTGGGATTCTTGGGACAAAGGAGGAGACCTCTTCTATACCTGACTGATCTGCAAAGATTTGACTCACTCCAATTGTCTCAGCTCCAGAAAGCTGGAGAGTGTTGGAAGCATCAACAAAGAAGAGCTGGACCAAGAGACAGAGAGGGGAAAGCTGGGGCCTTGATGACATTGTTTGGGTCCTGATCAGCCTATGCCAGGAGGCCAGCAACGTTCTTGGACACTTCCTTTTGTAGAGCCCTGTTCATATGATGATGGCCGTATAACAGTTGCTCCTCAGTGTAGTAGTTTAGCCAGTAGAAGACTGTATTTTGCTCATGAATCTGCAATTTGGGGAGGGTTCAGCAGAGATACCTCAGATCTCCTCCACGAGGTATCAAAGGTGGTGGCCCTTTGGGCTGGGGGCCAGGGCGTCTGAGGGCATTATGATTGAGGCTGGCAATCAGCAGCAGGGTGGGGAATCAGCTCCTTTCTGTATGGAGCTGATTTTTTCCTGTGTTTTTTCCTCATGAGTTAGTCTGGCCTCCCATCATCAGGCTCAGTTCAGTTCAGTCATTCAGTCGTGTCCCAACTCTTTGTGACCCCACAGACTGTAGCACGCCAGGCTTCCCTGTCCATCACCAACTCCAGGAGCTTGCTCAAACTCATGTCCATCAAGTCAGTGATGCCATCCAACCATCTCATCCTCTGTCATCCCCTTTCCCTCCTGCCTTCAATCTTCCCCAGCATCAGGGTCTTTTCAAATAAGTCAGTTCTTTACATCAGGTGGCCAAAGTACTGGAGTTTCAGCTTCAACATCAGTCCTTCCGATGAATATTCAGAACTGATTTCCCATCATGGTGACAGCTTTTCCCCAAGTGAGCGTCCTACTCTTACACCCAATGAAAGAGAGAACCAGGCAAAAACTTCATCCTTTTAATAGAAAGTCACTTAGCACCAATTCTGTCATCTTGCTTTTTCAGAATACTCACAAAGCAACTTAGATTCAAGAGGAGGGGAAGGGCAATGTTCTGGAAAAGCATGTGGGATGGGAAATATGTAACTGGCCATTTCTGGAAAATATTTGTGTCACAAGTCCTTCTTGATAAAGTTTGTTTTCCCCTTTAATCAAACCACAATGTTTATCATCTTCTGCTCCACATTTTGTTTAGGAAGAAAAGAACTCTTGGGTTGTAGGAAAACCGAACAAGAGTGGCATCTAAATAGATTTACTCAACTATTTATTCAACTTTTCCAGTCAAGGCAGGCTTACTCTGCAAGCCTTACAGCATGGAACACAGGATATATTTGTGCAGACATTCTAAGCCTCTCAAAACATTTCTATACCCATGAAATATCTTGGCCCATCCAATAAGGCTGCTGCTGCTGCTAAGTCACCTCAGTCGTGTCCAACTCTGTGCGACCCCATAGACGGAAGCCCACCAGGCTCCCCCGTCCCTGGGATTCTCCAGGCAAGAACACTGGAGTGGGTTGCCATTTCCTTCTCCAATGCATGAAAGTGAAAAGGGAAAGTGAAGTTGCTCAATCGTGTCCGACTCTTAGCAACCCCATGGACTGCAGCCTACCAGGCTTCTCCATCCATGGGATTTCCCAGGCAAGAGTACTGGAGTGGGGTGCCATTGCCTTCTCCGATCCAATAAGGAGGTGCAGGTATAGTTGATTTTGAGTCACCCAGTTTAAAGATGAATAGAATTTGATAACTAGAGAGAAAATCATAATACTGTATAGTAGACTGTAATGAGTTTAATAGAAGACTACATAAAATTGCTATAGGCTCATAGATATTTGGGGAAAGTTGGGGAAAGTTAGGATGAAACAAAATGAAAGAAGGGTGTCTTTTTAATTTTCAGACTAAGGCTTTCAAAGTCCTTAACATGTCATTCACCACCAGGGACTAAGGCACAGACTATTCCGAGCTAATTGGACCCTGGATCGTTGTCTTCTAAGACCCTCTTGCTCAATTCTGATGTTCCTAGGAACGTAATTTGAGAAATGATGGCATTGCTAAAATCTTGGAGGCAACTACAAACCTTTTGAATTATTTTTCCTACTTGCTTTTTTTTAAAATAAGATTTTTTTTATTATTATTTTCTCCAGCCTATTAAATGTCATAGATTTTGTATAAACACTCCACAAATGGTGTCCATATGAGAATGACATCTTCTGATTTATTTGGGGGAGTGACTGCTATCTTCCTGGGTGGGATAATGTCTTTCATCTGTAGAATGTGAGACTCTATGGTGTGTGGTAACACTGACATGCCATTGAGCAAGATAAGTCTTTCTGCCACCAAGAGAAGTGCCTTTTCCCAATTCAGAGGGGCTCTAATTCTTTTTGACAGTCTCATGGGAGCACTGTGTCTGGTATATATTTCCCGACTCTGGAAACTGGATCTCATCCTTCAAACCAGGACTTCTTTTTAAAGACAACAACATGAGCCGACCAACAAATAGTGGATATCCCTTTGTCTTTCACAGCAGTGTTGCTTTGCTAATACACATTTGTTGTTCTCTAGTTTTTGTTGCTTGGAACTTGGCCTTGTTGTGATTGGTTCTCCTAAGCAGAAAGGAGGGTAAAACAATTCTAGAAATGTTGGCTTCCTTTCAGTTCTCTTCATTTCCCAGTGAAGTTCCCTGGTACTTGCTGCCCCCTGAGCATTCTTATCAGGAAACTCCTCTATGGTTTCATGTGGTATTCAGCACCTATTATTGTCAAATATTTACAGATTGCCAGCACTCAATGCGTGACATGGAACGGATCCCAACTAGATCAGTCTAGTGAGCATCTACGCAACTATTTACACTTCTTTTGTTGTGGGTTTCTGATGGAGAGAATATTACAAACAGCAGGAGGAAATCTTATCCACCAGCTGATACTGAAGTGTTACGTTGTTCCAGATATCTCTCTCTTTAAGGGAAAACTCAGCCCAGTAATACAGAGGTCTTTAGAAAAGAGACTATGGTTCTTAATTAGATCTCCTGGGTGATGATAAGACAAAAGGACCAGGAAGTAAACAATGGGCAGAGAAGGATGATGTTTGAGTCCAGCAAGTATTTTCCAATTAGCACCCATTCTGGAGAATATTAATAGTCATCAGATGAAAGAGAAAGAGGTTGTTTTAGTCAGATGAATTTTTAAAAACTGCCATTAAGAACACTTTTTTTGTATAGGACTCAGCAAAACCCTTAGCAGTGGTCCCCAATCTTTTTGACACCAAGGACTACTTTCCTGGAAGACAGTTTTCTCATGCATTGGGGATGAGGATNGTTTATTGTGATCCACAGAGTTAAAGGCTTTGGCATAGTCAATAAAGCAGAAATAGATCAAATTGCCAACATGCACTGAATCATCAAAAAAGCAAGAGCGTTCCAGAAAAACATCTATTTCTGCTTTATTGACTATGCCAAAGCTTTTGACTGTGTGGATCACAATATAAGTGTTAAAATATGAATTTTATTTTTTCCCTGTATGAGAGTCTCGGATTCCATCTGTGGTCTCTACATATGAACCAATTTTGTTCCTTTTTATGGCTGAGTGATACTCCATTGTATATATGAACCACATCTTGTTCATGCATCCTTCTGTTGATGGACATTTAGGTTGCTTCCATGTCCTGGTTGGGCTTCCCTGGTGGTGCTAGCAGTAAAGAACCCACCTACCTGCCAATGCAGGAAATGTAAGAGACAAGGGTCAAGTCCTGGATCAGGAAGATCCCCTGGGGGAGGGCACGGCAGTCCACTCCAGTGTTCTTGCCTGGAAAATCCCCATGGAAGTGGAGCCTGGTGGGCTATAGTCCATAGGGTTGCAGAGAGTCAAACATGACTGAAGTGATTTAGCACAGCACACAGCACATGTCCTGGATATTGTAAATAGTGCTACAGTGAGCACTGGGACTCATGTTTCTTTTGAATTATGTTTTTTTTTTTTTTTTTCTGGGTATATGCCCAGTAGTGGGATTGCTGGGACATATGGTAGTTCTGTTTTTAGTTTTTTAAGGAACCCCCATACTGTTCTCCATAGAGGCTGTATCAATTTACATTCCCACCAACAGTGCAAGAGGGTTCCCTTTGCTCCACAACCTCTCCAGCATTTATTGTTTCCATATTTTGTGATGATGGCCATTCTGATCAGTATGAAGTGACACCTCACTGTAGTTTTGATTTGCATTTCTCCAGTGAATTAGTGATATTGAGCATCTTTTCATGTGTTTGTTGGCCAATCTTTTGTCATCTTTGGAGAAATATCTGTTTAGGTCTTTTGCCTGTATTTTGATTAGGTTTTTGGTTTTGTTTTGTTTTTTGATATTGAACTGCATGAGCTGTTTGTATATTTCGGAAATTAACTCTTTGTCAGTTGCTTCATTTGCCAATATTTTCTCCCATTCTGAGGATGAACTCCCTTATTAGATTGAAGAGAATAAGCAGAACAAAATATTCTGGGAGTATTTCAAAATGGTTATTTCTTTACTTCCCTTACCCACCCACTCCCACCAGAAACACGAGAGAATGTTTCCCCAATGTACGTCCTGAGAACCTAGTGGAAGTCCTGGAGATAAAAGTCCACAGAAGTACACGGTCATTCCACTTAAGACTTTGTCTCTCATACTAGTCTACACTGAATTTATAGAAATTTTTGAGTTACACTCTAAGTATTTCTACCATAACTGGGTTCCTTGACGATTTCTATTCCTGGACTTCTGCTCTAAGTAAACTGTGATTCTATGTATCTACCTTTCTCTCCAGTTTTCAGAGCAATGATTTATTCTATGACCTCAATTCTCTGATGACTCAAGAAGTGTTGATTTTTCACTTTAGTAGCTTTTTTCTTGTTGTGAGGTTGAGTGGTAACTTCCAAACTCTTTCCATGTCATACCAGAAGCTAGAAGTCAATTTCATATGCTTTAGAGGAGAAATATTTCCCACATTCTATATGCTGTCTCTTTGGATTACTTTTCCTGCTTCTGCACCTTCTCTTGTGTGGAAATTCTCTTGCCACCTGTAAATAATGATAAACATTTAGTACTCATTCAAGGTCCAGGTCAATTGATTCTCCACCAATGCAGTGGATTCTCTTCACAGAAAACATGTGTAGTACTTATTCTCTATTCCTTTCCATACCGTTCATGGGGTGCTCAAGGCAAGAATACTGAAGTGGTCTTCCAATCCCTTCTCCAGTGGACCATGTTTTGTCAGAACTCTCCACCATGACCTATCTGTCTTGGGTGCCCCTTACAGGGCATGGCTAATGGTTTCATTGAGTTAGACAAGGCTGTGGTCCATGTCGTCAGTTTGATTAGTTTTCTGTGATTGTGGATTTCATTCTACCTGCCATCTGATGGATAAGGATAAGAGGCTTATGGAAATTTCCTGATGGGAGAGACTGATTGAGGGGAAAACTGGATCTGGCTCTGATGGGCAGTGCCCAGTAAATCTTTAATCCAATTTTCCATTGAAGAGCAGGGCTGTGTTCCCTCCCTGTTGTTTGACCTGAGGCCAGACTATGGTGGAGGTAATGAAGACCATGGTGACCTCCTTCAAAAGTTTCCATGCCACACTCAGTGCCCCAGACCCTGCAGCAGGCCACCGCCAACTCACCCTCCACGGAGACTCCTGGATACTCACAGGCAAGTCTGAGTCAGTCTCTTGTGGGGTAACGGCTCCTTTCTCCTATATAAAACTTTCTCCTATACAAAAACGAATTATGTAAGAACTGTACAAAAAAGGTCTTCATGACCCAGATAACCATGATGGTGTGATCACTTACCTAGAGCCAGACATCCTGGAATGTGAAGTCAAGTGGCACTTAGGAAGCATCACTGCAACAAAGCTGGTGGAGGTGATGGAGTTCCAGTTGATCTATTTCAAATCCTAAAAGATGAAGCTGTGAGAGTGCTGCACTCAATATGCCAGCAAATTTGGAAAACTCAGCAGTGGCCACAGGACTGGAAAAGGTCAGTTTTCTTTCCAATGCTGAAGAAAGGCAATGTCAAAGAATGTTCAAACTACCACACTGCTACCCTCATTTCACACACTAGCAAAGTAAGGCTCAAAATCCTCCAAGCCAGGCTTCAACAGTATGTGAACCATGAACTTCCAGATGTTCAAGCTGGATTTAGAAAAGGCAGAGGAACCAGAGATCAAATTGCCATCTGTTGGATCATTGAAAAAAAGCAAGAAAGTTCCAGAAAAGCATCTACTTCTGCTTTATTGACTATGCCAAAGCCTTTGACTGTGTGGATCACAACAAATTGTGGAAAATTCTTAAAGAGATGGGAATACCAGGCCACCTTACTTGCCTCCGGAGAAATCTGTATGCAGATCAAGGAGCAACAGTTAGAACTGAACATAGAACAACAGACTGGTTCCAAATAGGGAAAAGAATATGCCAAGGTTGTATATTGTCACCCTGCTTATTTAACGTATATGCAGAGTACATCATGTGAAATACCGGGCTGGATGAAGCACAAGCTGGAATCAAGATTGCCAGGAGAAATATCAATAACCTCAGATATGCAGAGGACATCACCCTGTGGCAGAAAGCAAAAAAGAACTAAGGAGCCTCTTGATGTGAGTGAAAGGGGATAGTGGAAAAGTTGGCTTAAAATTCAACATTCAGAAAGCTAAAATCATGGCATCTGGTCCCATCATTTCATGGGAAATAGATGGGGAAACAATGGAAACAGTGGCAGACTTTATTTTGGGGGGCTCCAAAATCACTGCAGATGGTAACTGCCGCCCTGAAATTAAAAGCCGCTTGCTCCTTGGAAGAAAAGCTATGACCAACCAAACAGCATATTAAAAAGCAGATACACTACTTTGCCAACACAGGTCCATCTAGTCAAAACTATGGTTTTCCCAGTAGTTATTTATGTCTAAGAGTTAGACTGTAAAGAAAGCTGAGCACCGAAGAATTGATGCTGTTGAACTGTGGTGTTGAAGAAGACTCTTGAGAGTCCCTTGGACTGCAAGGAGATCAAACCAGTCAATCCTAAAGGTAATCAATCCTGAATATTCATTGGAATATTGAATATTTCAATGGACTGATGCTGAAGCTGAAATTCTAATACTTTGTCCACTTGATGTGAAGAAATGACTCTTTGGGAAAGACCCTGATGCTGGGGAAGATTGAAGGTAGGAGGAGAAGGGGATGACAGAGGATGAGGTGGTTGGATGGCATCACCAACTTTATGGACATGAGTTTGAGTAAGCTCTAGGAGTTGGTGATGGACAGGGAAGCCTGGTGTGCTACAGTCCATGGTATCACAAAAAGTCGGACACAACTGAGTGACTGAAAGGAACTGAACTGAACTGATTCTCTTTACCAACCATCTGACCCAAACTTCTCTTTTGCTTTGACTTTTTCTGATTATTTTGTGACCTGATATTGCAAGAGAGACATGTAAAAGCCCTTAGGTGAAATAGGGCCTCACTTTTTGGGTTGGCCAAAAAGTCCATTTGGGTTTTTCCATAATGTCTTAAACCCAAACTTTTTGGCCAACCCAATAAGACAACCTGGGAATTGATGTGATTCCTTTTACCCTAAGGGTCTTCTGAGACCTTGCTGAATGAATTCAGAGACAAGAGAATTCATGAATTCTGACCATAAAGGACGTGTTCTCCCTACCTCTCAATCTCAAGCTTCCAGTCACCCATAGGGTAATTTTGTAAGAATAAAAAAAAGACATTCTTCCCTTAAGAGGTCTACTTCTAGCACTCACTCATTAGCATAGTAATTTTGTGAGAGCAAGGTGCTTTACTACCGTCTGCAGGGAAATGTTGTGATACGTGCACGTCTATGATGCTTACCCTGTGAATGGAGCCTTCTTGGATATGCACGCACAATCTGCACATCCAGACTGGGAGGCCCTGCCTCTGATTGCTTAAGACATTTAAAAGGGATTCTCAGTCAGAACCATAAAAAAGCAGAGCTCCGGATCCCTCTTATTAAATTTAAAAGCCAACAACATTTTGCTTCTTTAAATGTTCTTTTTATGCTCAGTTAAATCTCTTCTCTGTTCATTTGACTATTATATGTTCTTCAAAACCCAGCCTAAGTCCTACCTTCTCTAAGAAAATTTCAGTAGCTCCTGCAAACCTCATTGTTCTCCCACATCTCTTAAAATCTAAACCACTGACCTACCCCATAGAGTTCATTATATATTGTCATGTCTTGTTCTGTATTATGTTAGAAATGTTAGCTTTTACACTTAAGGAGGTTGGGGTGGCCTGAGCACAGAAATAGAACTTTTTACTTTGTCTTATGTCCTCCATTGACTTTATTTGGAGGCATTGAGTGGTCTTTTTGTAAACACATTCTAGTTGGCTGATAGTATCACTAGGAGACAAATGAACTGTCTCCTAAACTTTTGTTTCTGTAGCCTTTCATAGTCCACCCCTTGTATCTCAGCTATAATTAATCCTATCCATTTTTTGCAACTTTATACCTGGATAAAGACATAAACCATGAACAACACACAAAAAGACAACCCACAGAATGGGAAAAAATATTACAAATGAAGTAACTGACAAGGGATTAATCTTCAAAATACACAAACAGTTCAAGCAGCCAAATTTAAAAAAACAATAAAAAAAATGGGCAGAGATCTAAATAGACATTTCTCTAAGGAAGACATGTAGGAGGTAGGTCTGGAGAAGGCAATGGCAACCCACTCCAGTACTCTTGCCTGCAAGATCCCATGGATGGAGGAGCCTGGTAGGCTGCAGTCCATGGGGTCACTAAAAGCAACTTCTCTTTCACTTTTCACTTTCATGCATTGGAGAAGGAAATGGCAACCCACTCCAGTGTTCTTGCCTGGAGAATCCTGGGGACGGGGGAGCCTGGTAGCAACTTAGCAGGAGGTAGGGCAAAAAAAACTTTTATGCACAGAGTGTTCTGCCTGTATTTTCCTCTGTTTCATAGTATCCAGCCTTACATTTAGGTCTTTAATCCATTTTGAGCTTATTTTTGCGTATGGTGTTAGGGAGTGTTCCAATTTCATTCTTTCACATGTAGTGCTCTAGTTTTCCCAACACTGCTTATTGAAGAAACTGTCTTTTCTCCATTGTATATTCTTTCTTTGTCACAAATTAATTGACCATAAGTGGATGGGTTTATCTCTGGACTTTATATCCTGTTCCACTGATTTCTATTTCTGTTTTTGTGCCAGTGGCATACTGTTTAGATGACTATAGCTTTGTATATATTCAGGGAGCCTGATTCCTTCAGCTCTGCTTTTCTTTCTCAAAATGCTTTGGCTATTCAGGGTCATCTGTGTTTTCATACAAATTATAAAATTTTTTCTTCTAATTCTGTGAAAAATGCCTTTGATACTGTGAGAGGGATTATCCTGAATCTGTAGATTGCTTTGGATAATCTCATGATTTTCATAATATTGATTCTTCTAGTTTAAGACTCGGAGAAGGCAATGGCACCCCACTCCAGTACTCTTGCCTGGAAAATCCCATGGACGGAGGAGCCTGGAAGGCTGCAGTCAATGGGGTCACTAAGAGTCGGATACAACTGAACGACTTCACTTTCACTTTTCACTTTCATGCATTGGAGAAGAAAATGGCAACCCACTCCAGTGTTCTTGCCTGGAGAATCCCAGGGACGGAGGAGCCTGGTGGGCTGCTGTCTATGGGGTCGCATAGAGTCAGACACGACTAAAGTGACTTAGCAGCAGCAGCAGTTTAAGAATATAGTGTATCTCTCCATCTGTTTGTGTCATCTTTGATTTCTTTCATTAGTACCTTATAGTTTTCTGGGTACAGGTGTTTTGCCTCCTTAGGTAAGGCTATTCCTAGGTATTTTATTCTTTTTGATGTAAAGGTAAATGTTTCCTTAATTTATCTTTCTGGTCTTTTGTTGTTACTGTATAGGAAGGAATACACAAGATTTCTGTGCATTAACTTTGTATCTTTCAACTTTACCAAATTCATGGATGAGCTCTAGTAATTTTCTGGTAGCCTTTTGGGGATTTTTTATGTATAGTATCATACCATCTGCAGACAATGACAGTTTTACTTCTTTTCAAATTTGCATTCCTTTTATTTCTTTTTTTCACTGATGGTTGTGGCTAGAACTTCCAAAACTATGTCTCACTAAGAGGTGAGAGTGGACATGTTGTCTTGTTTTTCACCTTAAAATAAATGCTTTCAGTCTTTCACCATTGTGCATGATGTTTGCTGTGGTTTGCCATGTACAGGCTTTATTCTATTGAGCTCAGTTCCCTCTGTGCCTACTTTCTGGAGAGTTCTCACCATAAATGCACGTTGATTTTTGTCAAAAGTTTTTTCTACATTTATTGAGATGATAATAGGGATTTTTTTAGGTTTTTTTTTATTTTATTTCTTTTAATTGGAGTATAGTTCCTTTACAACGTTGTTAGTTTCTGCTGCACAATGAAGTGAATCAGCTCTGTATACATGTATCCCCTCCTTCTTGACCTCCTTCCCATTGTCCCCCATCCCATTCATCTAGGTCACAGAGCGCCAAGCTGAGCTCCCTGTGATATACAGTAGGTCCCCATCTAGATAATTATTTTACAAAGATTATATGGTTTTTACTCTTCAGTTTGTTCATGTGGTGTATCACGTTGATTGATTTACATATATTGAAGAACCCTCACATCCCTGGGATAAATCAAAATTGATCATGGTGTATGATCTTTTTAATGTGTTGCTGAATTTGGTTTGCTAGTATTTTGTGGAGGATTTTTGCATGTATATTCATTGGTGCTACTGTGATTTTCTTTTTTGTGGTATCTTTGCTTTTAATGTTGGGGTGATAGTGGTGAATGTTGGGTGATAACGTCGGGGGGTGTTCCTTCTTGTGCAATTTTGTTTTAGTTTCAGAAGGATAGTGTTAACTCTTCTCTAACTGGTTGATAGATTTCACCTGTAAAGTCATCTGGTCCTGGACTTTCCTTTGTTGAAAGCTTTTAAATCACAGTTTCAGTTTCATTACTTGTGACTGATTTGTCCATATTTTGTATTTCTTTCTGGTTCAATCTTCCTGTACCTTTCCAAGAATTTGTCTGTTTCTTCTAGGTTGTCCATTTTATTGGTGTATAGTTACTTGTAGTCGTCTCTTGTGATCCTTCTTGTTGTAATTACTTTCTAATTTCTAATTTTATTGATTTGAGCTTTGCCCTCTTTTTTATTCGATGAGTCTGGCTAAACGTGTCAGAGAACCCTCTTTTGGTTTCCTTCATCTTTTCTGTTGCTTTCTTCATCCCTATTTATCTCTGCTCTGATCTTTATGATTTCCTTCCTTCTACTAAGGGTTTTGTTTGGTCTTCTTTCCCTAGTTGCCTTAGGTGTAAGATAAGGTTGTCTACTTGATATTTTCTTGTTTCCTGCAGTAATATTGTATATCTGTACATTTCCTTCTTAGAACTTCTTTTGCTTCATATATAGGTTTAGGATCATTTTGTATCTTCACTTGTTATTTGTCTCTAGGTATTTTTTATTTCCTCTTTGATTTCTTCAGAGATCCATTGGTGATTAGCAACATATTGCTTATCCTCCACCTGTGGAACTGTGCTCCTGTCTTGCTGGGTTTTTGGCCTGAGGCTTTCCAGCACTGGAACCTGCAAACTGTTGGGTGTGGCCAGGTCTTGATGCCAAAATGGGGACCTTTAGGAGAACTTGTACCAATCAGAAGTGCGGTGGCTGCAACAGATCGCATGGGAGTGCGAGTGAGAGGAGCTACCCTTTGCCCAAGTTTAGGGGCGGTGACAGAGTGTGCCAGGCTGCAACGGCGCAGGAATGGCCTAGAGGAGCCACCCCACATCCGAGGTCAGGGGCGGCGGCTGAGAGGAGCCACCCCACGTCCGAGGTCAGGGGCAGCAGCTGAGAGAAGCTACTCCATGCCCAAGATCAGGGGAGGTAGCCAAGAGGAGCAACCCCACATCCAAGGAGCAGCAGCTGCATGGGTGCAGGAGGGCTGCTCCTCCACCTTACAGTCATGTAAGGGTGGCCATGAGGAGATATCCCTTGTCCAAGGTAAGAGAAACCAAAGTAAGACAGTAGGTGTTGCGAGAGGGCATCAGAGGGTAGACGCACTGAAACCATAATCACAGAAAACTAGCCAGTCTGATCACATGGACCACAGCCTTGTCTAACTAAATGAAACTAACCCATGCTGTGTGGGGCCACCCAAGACGGACAGGTCATGGTGGAGAAGTCTGACAGAAGTGGTCCACTGGAGAAGGGAATGGCAAACCACTTCAGTATTCTTGCCTTGAGAATCCCACGAACAGTATAAAAAGGCAAAATGATAGGATACTGAAAGAAGAACTCCCCGGGTCAGTAGATGCCCAATATGCCACTGGAGATCAGTGGAGAAATAACTCCAGAAAGAATGAAGGGATGAAGCCAAANACATAGATAGCATATTGAAAAGCAGAGACATTACTTTGCCAACAAAGGTCCATCTAGTCAAGGCTATGGTTTTTCCAGTAGTCATGTATGGATGTGAGAGTTGGTCTGTGATGAAAGCTGAGTGCTGAAGAATTGATGCTTTTGAACTGTGGTGTTGGAGAAGACTCTTGAGAGTCCCTGGACTGCAAGGAGATCCAACCAGTCCATTCTGAAGGAGATCAGCCCTGGGATTTCTTTGGAAGGAATGATGCTTAGCTGAAACTCCAATACTTTGGTCACCTCATGGGAAGAGTTGACTCGTTGGAAAAGACCCTTATGCTGGGAGGGATTGAGAGCAGGAAGAGAAGGGGACAACAGAGGGTGAGATGGCTGGATGGCATCACCGACTCGACATGAGTTTGAGGGAACTCCAGGAGTTGGTGATGGGCAGGGAGGCGTGGCATGCTGAGATTCATGGGGTCGCAAAGTCAGACACGACTGAACGACTGAAATGAACTGATACCAATCAGTATGCCCTAGGGCCTCTGTTCTTGCCTCATAGCAAGCTGCAGCCAACTCTGCCCCACTACCAACCCCCTCAGCAAACCTCTAAGACCCCTGGGTAGGTCTAGCCCTGGTTCCTTTGGAGGTATTGCATTGTGCTGGATCCCAGTGCATATGAGACCTTGTGGGCACCCTCCAGGAGTGGAGTCTCTTTTCCCCCAGTCCTATGGAGCTTCTGCACTCAAGCCAAATTTTCGTGATTTTCCTGTCAAGTCTCCCTTCACAGTGTCTCCCAGTATTTATATACACAGACACACGTGCAAACACACCCACACTGCACTGGCTCCTGAGAGAGGTTATTTGCAAGAGATAAAAATGGACTCAATGCAGTGTATGCCCTCACAGAGGCTCTGAGTCTTGCTGGTGCAGAAAACAAACTCATAGAGTAGAGTGAGGGCAGGAGAGTAAGTGTGGTTTAGGTGATGTGCAGGAGCTCGTAGGAGGGGGAGGAGGTGAGCTAGAGAATCGGAGGGAGAGGGGCTTTGACCTGGACAATGAACGCAGAAGTTTATTTGGAAAAGAGAACAAAAGAAAAGTATAAATGATGGGCATGAAAATATACCAGAAGCAAAGACATAGTGAAGGGAGGTGGAGAGATGTGCTGGATTCCACTAGAAGGTACCTTTATAGTAGCACTGTGAAGATAAAGGAGACGTGGAAAGAGGTCAAAGTTTTAGGAAGTTGGTTCAGTAAGTTGTATCTTAGAATCCTTTTTATTTGAACATTCTGCAATCCCAACTCAAACTTGCTTAAGTTAAAAAAAGAAACGGAAAGATGGAAGGAAAGTAGAGAAAAAAATTTATAGTGTGCATATCTTTCAGTTCAGTTCAGTCACTCAGTCATGTCCAACTCTTTGAGACCCTATGGACTGCAGCACGCCAGGCCTCCCTGTCCATCACCAACTCCCGGAGTTTACTCAGACTCATGTCCATTGAGTCAGTGATGCCATCCAGCCATCTCATCCTCTGTCGTCTGCTTCTCCTCCCACCTTCAATCTTCCCCAGCATCAGGGTCTTTTCAAATGAGTCAGTTCTTCACATCTGGTGGCCTACGTATTGGAGTTTCAGCTTCAGCTTCAGCTTTCAGTCCTTCCAATGAATATTCAGGACTGATTTCCTTTAGGATGGACTGGTTGGATCTCCTTGCAGTCCAAGGGACTCTCAAGAGTCTTCTCCAACACCGCAGTTCAATAGCATCAACTCTTCGGTGCTCAGCTTTCTTTGTAGTCCAACTCTCACATCCATACATGACTACTGGAAAAACCATAGCTTTGATTAGATAGACCTTTGTTGGCAAAGTAATGTCTCTGCTTTTTAACACACTGTCTAAGTTGGTCATAACTTTTCTGCTAAGGAGCATGCGTCTTTTAGTTTCATGGCTGCAGTCACCATCTGCAGTGATTTTGGAGCCCCAAAAATAGTCTTTTTCTCTTTCCACTGTTTCCCCATCTATTTCCCATGAAGTGATGGGACCAGATGCCATGATCTTAGTTTTCTGAATTTGAGCTTTAAGCCAACTTTTTCACTCTCCTCTTTCACTTTCATCAAGAGGCTCTTTAGTTCTTCACTTTCTGCCACAAGGGTGATGCCATCTGCATATCTGAGGTTATTGATATTTCTCCTGGCAGTCTTGATTCCAGCTTGTGCTTCATCCAGCCCAGCATTTCTCATGATGTATTCTGCATATAAATTAAATAAGCAGAGTGACAGTATATAGCCTTGACATACTCCTTTCCCTTTTTGGAACCAGTCTGTTGTTCCATGTCCAGTTCTAACTGTTGCTTTCTGACCTGCATGCAGATTTCTCAGGAGGCAGGTCAGGTGGTCTAGTATTCCCATCTCTTTCAGAATTTTCCACAGTTTGTTGCGATAATAGCGTTAGGTGTACGTATCTTTAGGTGTACCTGGATCCAGGTGTTTTAAGGTGGCCTCAAGAATGTCCTTCTCCAGTTGCATCCTCCTCTCTCATGATGACTGATGACCACCGACACTTCATATTCCATTCTGTTAATTCAGCAATCCCAATGGAAAGGGGGCTTCACTTTTATAATGACCCTAGCAAGTGATTCCATGATTGTCTCATTGGATAGATTTATTCCATGTGTCAATCTCTGCACCAGTTACTGATGTCAAAGGGACAAAATGCTTTGCTTGGCTCGCTCACAGTGTGCAGTCAATCCTAGGGTCCCAGGATAGAGTCAGCTATACCAAATCCACTGAATCTAGTGTAGGGGAAGAGAAGAGACAGTTTTCCAAAGAAAACTGGAAAGCTATTTCCTGAAGGGAAACGCACGCAGGGCAGAAAACAGTGAGACAAACCGCCTGCAAAGGCCATAGAAAACTAGGCCGAGGGCAGCTTATGAAGTAGACATCAGTGAAGAATAGCTAGAAACCAGAGGGAGCAATTTAAAGACACCTTGGAGGAGCACAAACTAGACCAAACCTTTCAGGAGAGTGTGTAGCGTGGAGGCAGGCAGGCTTCATAGCAATGCAGCCCCAACACCAGTACTCTGAAAGCATGATGATATTCAATAGACTTTGCTTTTATTGTGGTCTCTTATCTTCACTGTCTATTACAGTAGTCACTAGCCATATGTGGCTATTTATATTTACATTATTTAAAATTAAATGAATTAATCAAATTAAGAATTCAGCTCCTCACCTTCACTATGCACATTTCAAGTGCCCAGGAACAACATGTGGCTGATAGCTACCACACTACATGATACAGAACAGAGCAATGCAGGGCAGAACATTTTCAGCGTTGCAAAGTGTTCTAATAGGTAGCATTGGATTAGACTATCGCTTCCATCACGTCAGTTAATTTACCCAAGAAACATATGTGCTCAGACATCACAGTTTTCTTTTGTTTGCTGGCCAATTTAAAATAATGGGGAAAGGAGTAGAATTATTCTGCTTGTGATAGACCCAATATAGAATCTCCGATGAAAGGCTGAAGTTCAAACCTGAAATTCAATTAAAAATGTTGATTATCTATGCATTGCTACACTTATCCCCCTGTGTGCTCTCTTTTTCTCTCCCTCTAAGCATGTCCTATCAAGTTGGAAAATAAATTGTGATTATTGGAAGCCAGTCAGGCTGATTAACAGACACCAATTAAGTATCTGTTGAAAGGAACAAGCATGATGCTGTTTAATTCTGGCTTTGGGAGTCCATGGCCTTCTATGGGTATTATGCAGGGCTCCAGCAGGGTTTCAGATAAGGTCTCCAGTTCGTCTGTCAGCCCCCCTCGAGGCACCCTGGATGCTCCTGATAACATCAAGGGAAGCCTGGTGTTCCAGGACCGAATCTTGTAATTGATGAAAATTATTTACAACCAGGACATCCTGAAACTGTAACATATGTTGCTTATCTTAAAGGAAATCTTATGGCACGTATAAGATGTCTTTGATTTTATGAATGCATTGGGAGTGTTTTGAAGCATCACTTTACAGGGAAAAGGGAATGGGATGGAAGCCATCATAACCAGACTCTATGCCAGGGACCAGACAACAAAGAACCCTGTCATGTAGGAATTCTACCCATTGTTACTGATGAGGAAGCTGAGGCTGAGTGAAGTCAAGCAAGTTTACAGACCTTTCAAATGTTACCAGTTAGTGGCAGAGATGGGACAGAAACCCATCATTGTCTGATACCACCTTGTGCTCCGGCAGTGTTTGTGCTATACAGACAAGAAAGCACAGCCTCCGACCAGGACCGCCTCCTCCACAGGACCAGAAGTCCACGCAGGCTCCAGCTGTAAAGCCTTAAGAGTTTGAGCAGTGGTAAAGCTGGAAGTTTTTGCTTTTGTCACGGGCCTGTATGTTGGGATCTTGGCGCATTTCTTGTACGCATGTATTCATTGACCCATTCTTCCAGCAAACAGTTATGACGAATCTAACTGCGCATCTATATGTTGGGGATATAGAGAAGAATAAATAAGGCCTTTCTGCCTTCTAAAGCTCAAAAGATCCTCTATGATATAAATATATCGATAAACTGTTACAAAGCAGGGCAACAGACGGAATGGAAAAAGGAAACACAGGGTGCTCTGCAGTGGCATTTCACGGGTAAGCTGAAGGGAGGAGCGGCCAGTGAGGGGAGGCATTGTGGGGAAATGAAAGATAATAACAAAAGCAACTAAAAGTCAGATTTCTTTTTTTTAATATTTCCATGTGATGATAAATTCTAGGCAATGTCAGCAATAAAATTCTCCTTTCCAAAATAATTTCTTGGTGTACATTCTAAGAAATTGCTGATATTATGGTCTAGTTTAAAATATATATACATAAACAGGAAATTGGCACATTTTTGATGCTTTTCCTTTAGGAAATATTTCACTCTATCTGTAAGTTAATTCAGAGAGCTCTCAGTTATACCGTCAACTCACCACCCCCCAACTCCTCCATCCCCCAACACACACCTGACTGCACTCACTGGTTCCCCCGGTCAGTTCATAACAGTATAGATGCCTTCTCCTCTGATCTTGTCTCCACCCTCTGTAGTACAATGTATTCCTGAATGTAAACAATAGATTCCAAATAAGCACAATGGTTGGGAGGATGACAGGACAAGTTATTTCCTGCCAAGTGACCTCTTATTTGATTCAAAATTGAAAACAAAAACAGTAAGAGTTTTATTACAGGTAAGAAGAGATTTTAATTTCTACATGAAATCTTTAAAGATTGTGTACAAACCTTTGAAATTGGCATCTGTTCTTTGAAAATTGTGCATTGTTTTTAAACTAGTGAACACAATAGGAAAATAACAATTATTATGAATTCTTGTGCAATTTCAACTGAAAATAATTTCATCATTTAGGAGAGGTGTTAAAAAGTATGCTGTATATATCTGATACACTAGGCCCAGCACTGGTCTTGTGGGTTTGGAGAAGGAGGCTCCTGAACCTCCATAGACTCAAGGGAGCTCCATGCATTTGAAGAGTTGGAGATGGTGGAAGTCTAGGCTAGGTGTTGTGAAGAACAAGAGCCAAGTTTGATGAGGCCATCAGGGATCAGGTAAGGAAGGCCAGAGGCTCAGAAGGTTTTAAACAAGGAGGGAATTGGTTACATTCATGTGTTGAAAAGTCCATTGAGAAGTATGACCACTGGCAGCAGCCTAGTATTTTGTCACTTTACTTATTAATTTTTTTACTTAAAAATTTTAACAACTTATTTTAAATTAATTTTAGGCATACAGTAAAGTTGCAAAACGACTTTTCAAATATTCTTTGCCCAGAATCCCCAACAGTTCTATCTCAGTAGGACTGATACAATACTACACATATACTACTGTTATCTATACCTTATTTGAATATCACCGATTTCCCACTAATACCATTTATTTTCATCTAGTATTCAATACAAGGTATCACATTGGATTTAGTTATTATGCTTTTGCTTAGTATCTCCTGGAATTTGGGACAGTTCCTTAATCTTGCTTTGATTTTCATGACCTCAGCAAGTTTGAGAAGCATGGGCTATTTATTTCATAGCCTGATCCTCAGTGGAAGTTTGTCTGCTGTCTCTACATGATTTCTTTCTGATTTTAATTTTTTGCAGAAATACTGAAAAATTGATATTTTGTTCTTTTTAAAACGTATCAGGAAGCACTTGTTGATTTGTGACATTACTGAAAATGTTAACATCACTTTAAGGGGACATATGCTTGGTTTCTTCACTGTACTTATTATTTTTTTTCTACTTGTAAGTATATTGTGTGGCAATATTTTGAGATAATATAAATATCCTGTTTCTCATCATATTTCCGCCCACTAATTTTAGCATTCACTAATCAATTTTGCCTAAAACAGTTTTTACTGTGATGTTTCTCAAATGATGACTTTCTATTTCCACAATTTCTTCTACATGACTTAGTTGGAATTATGCTATAAAGAAAAGCTGTCTTATTTATTTGTTCATATCAGCATATAAATGTATAAATGTACATTTATATAAAAATCAGTATATATCGGGATAAAGCCACAGAGTCTTATTTTAATCTTGGGTTATAACTGATTACTGTCATCATTTTGCTCCCTAAAATTTCCTAGATTTGGCCATTGGAAGCCACTTTATGTTGACTTCTGAGTCTTTGCAACATTTCCTAATTTTTTTATTGCTCAAATAGCATATATATATTGTGAGGGTTTTTTAGGGAAAAAAAAAAAAAAAACGGAATTTGGATATATTAGGTCTCTTTCTCCTGTTGCTGACAGATGACTTGATATTGTCTCACAACTCTAGGATACTCTTGTGTCTCTGCACTTCCATTCTTTTTTCTTCTAATGTTTCATTTGGGTAATTGCTGATGACTTATCCTTCACCTTAACTGATTATTTCCTCAGCTATGCCAGTCTACCAATGAGTCCAACAAGAGTGCTATTCAAGAGTGCTATTACCAATTTTTCTTTCGAGGACTCATCTAGGAATGGATATTTCCTACAGTTTATTTCTTCCAAAATTACCCATGTTTTTATTTTTTATGAATGCTGCCTACCAATTTACTGGAGCCTTTAGCATGTTAATTATATTTATGTTTGATTTCTTCTCTGATGTTTTCAACATCTGGTTTACCTTTGAGCATTATTGTGCTGACTGCCTTCTCTCTTAGCAGTGAATGCATTTTCTGCTGTTTAGCATCTTGTCATTTTTGATTGAATGGCAGACATTGTGTATAGATCAGTTGAGGCTGAGGTAAATAATATTTTTGCCTAGAAACAGGCATATATTTCTTCTGGCAAGCCATTGAGGTGTTTAGTCAGTCTAGTTAGATCTTGAACTAAGTTTAGGCTTTATTGTTATATATAATGTACTGCATCTGTAAATTCTCTAGCATTGCCTGTGTTTAGGTTGGAGTATTCTGGCGTGGGATAGCATGCTTCAGCAGCCAGCCTTTCCCATGCACCTGTGCAAGAGTGATTTCTCTCTGTGCTTTTGCCATTCTGTCCTTTAGTAACTTCTGGTTATATCTGTGTTATTTTCTCTTTTGCTTTCTTTTTGTCTGTTTTCTTATACATTGTTTATATTTTTGTTGAGCTGAATATTTTAGTTTTTAACTTTCATTGTTTCATTTTTATTTATGAGAGTCTTTCTGGCTATTCAGTTTCTGAAAATCATTGCTTTAAGTGTATCCATAGATTCTTATAATCAGTGTTTTCATTATCATTAGTTTTTTAGATTCTGTATTTTCAATGTGTACTTTCCTTTTACATGAGATGGTTTTCAGTTACAGGTGGAAGAGAGTTTGGAATTTTTAATTTTCTTAGTGATAGCTAAGTGCTTACTGGTTTTTTGCATAGACAGTAAGTTAGACAGTAAGTTATATTTCTATTTTATGAAACATATTACTATTTTGTTTGTAACTTAATATGAGATCAATTTTTTGATGACCCACAAGTAGTTTGTGTTATCAGTGTGTGATGTGTGTCTGTGTTATCAGTGTAAGACATATGTGTATTCTTGAAACCATAAGGATTTTTCTTTTATCTTTGAAGTATAATAGTTTTATATTATTATCTCAGTGTTGATCATCCATGTTTACTTTCCCAATAATTTTATGCATCCTTTCAATATGTAGATTTAAGTTTTCTTTTGCTTCTAGAAATAGTATTGAATTACAGTTTTAAAATATTAGGTACACTAAATTACTTTGGTTTTCTTGCTCTGGCCATCCAATTATATGTATGTTATTTCTTCTTTGCCTGTTTCCCATTACTAACGGTTTTTTTCAGTCTTTCTCCCTCCTTGATGTATCTCATTTCCATTATCTTGGATATTTCCTACCTTTATTCCATACCATTTATTAAATTTTCATTTGAATCTAGTTTTGCCTGAGAATCTTACAATTTAGTCTTAATTTCTGAAACAACTTTGCTTATTTTAATCATTTTATTTCATTGATTTGATGAACTATCCTTTCTTTTTTTCTTATATTTTTGTTTCTGCCTTTTGAATTTCTGATTCAAGGTGATTTTTCATATTTCCAAAGGCTTGCTCACTTATATGTAATTAACTCAGTGTTGTCTTGCAAGTTATTTCTACTTTATGATTATTTTTTGAGGGAGAGTTTATACCAGCTTGATTGAGTTGACTCTTCCTTTCTGATCCATATTATAATTTTTAATAGATTCTTGTTTCCCATGGATTTTTTAAAGATTTGATAATATTTAGATTTCTAATTCAATGCTGCCCTCTTCTGCCAATTCTGAAGTCCATTTCTTTAGTGGAGTGTGTGCGTGTGTGTGTGTGTGTGTGTGTGTGTGTGTATGTGTGTGTGTGAGAGAGAGAGAGAGAGAGAGAGAGAGAGAAAGAATGGGAGGGAGGCAGAGGGGTGAGGAATATGGTCCATGTCTTTTATTTTTGGTTAGCCTTTTCGTTTTGCTTGTTCCCTTCCAAAACTCTAAACTTCTCCAATTTGTTTCTTTTCTCCTTTTCTATTTGTCAAGGGAATCCTCTCCCTTTCCTTTTGTTGTTCCTCTTGCCGAAGCCATGCCCTTCAAAAGCTGCCATGTGAAACCACGTGTACTTTTAAGCATCTTTCTTGTCATCAATAATTATATTTGTCAATAGACATTTTTAAAGTATTTTCACACTTAAGGTCAACTTTCTCTTTGTGGCCGTGGTTTTGAGAACTCTTTGTGTACCTTACCTTCCATCTCCTCATTTTCTCATAGTTTTTTCAAACTTGTCAGCTTTTGGTAGGAGTATGAGTGAGAGGTCACCAAGATTCGATGAGTTTTATTTCTCCAGTTATTATAAAGTTTGATAATCCTCTGTGTTTTCGTTATGCTGAGATTGCAGGCTTTATGTAGCTTCATTTGTTCCTCTTACTGTTCTTCCTTATTTTTATAGGATGTGTGCAAAGTGTAGACCTAGCGAGCTGCTGTTATTTTCAACTCTGCTGAAGTTCTCAAAGTGTCACTGTAGAAGAGCAGACCAGTTTTATAATCAAAGATTAAAACATATTGAGGCTCTATGGGTAGTATACCCAAAACGAGACAGCTCAGCAGTGACAAGAGCTGACAATAAAGTAGTTATTTGAAAGCAAGTGTTCCATGAAGCCTTTCTTCCCAGACTATGGAGCCTTCATTGTTTTGGTGGCTGATTCTTCTCTGTAGAAATAGCTAGACCTCTGCATGATCGTCCCTAAGGTAGGTTGTAGGATTCACTAAGTGTACCTACGCACTAAGTGTACCAGGCCCCTCTCAGAAATGTGCATTTTGGATCTTTTCTAGATTCCATTCCTTCCATACAGAAGAACATCTGTAATAATGATTTCTGCCACAGATGCTAAAGTTATAGGAAATAGATGCATGCCCAGCAGGACTCAAGACCGGTAGTGAAAGCTATCATTTCTGATTTTTCTCTGATGCTTTCTCTGATTCAGACTTTTTTTTTTTTTTTTTTTTTTTTTTTTTTTGGTTGG